>JAQFYG010000117.1:0-49528 GCA_034694325.1 Entomobrya corticalis
GAGCACACGTTCTCTTACTCTATGACAAAATAAAAATATATAAAATGAAACTACTACATTCGTCTCCTGTCTTCACACTTCTGACTCTCATTCAAACACACATTCTCTCTCTCTCTCTTTGCTTTATTTTTATGAGACTCCAGACATCAAACTAAAGCGAGCAGTCGCAGTCCAGTGGTGTTTGTGTGGTTGAAGAGTGATAGTGGCATTTTATTTGATGTACAAAAAGGAATGTACCTGTTTCGTTTTCTAAATAATTTTTTTTACAGAAAAATACATGGGCCGTCTCTTTAAAATATGACACGATGATTACTTAGAATGGTGACAATGACAGTGGTGGTATGTTATGGTGAAGTAGTCTATGTGGTATTATTACATCTCATAATAAACGTAATTGGGATTGTTTTCCTCTCTCATCTAACTCCTCTTATGATACTTGATTTCATTCAATTCAGTTCATGGCCATGCTATGTAAGAGGCTTCATAAACAGACTTGACTAAATTGTAGTTATGATCATCACGATGATGATGATGATGCTGACAGAAATGTGGTGTGGGGTGTTGCTGTTCTTGCTGTTGACGATGATGAGACAATGGAACAAGACAAGGTTGGAATCCTTCTACTTCCTTTTTTGACGTTATGAAGCTCACATAAAAACTTGAAGATATAAATGCTACTTGGCCTGCTGGTCTTTTTTTACTGAAAATTTGGTGTCAGTGTTTTGTTAAATATATCATGTACTGTTTTTTTTCTTTTTCAGGGAATATTATATGGACGGTGATAATAATGACGATGATGGTTGTGGTTTTTTTGTCGACTCGTCGTAGAATAAAGATTGTTGTTCTTTGGCATATACTTGTGCTTTTTGTTCATAAATGATAGAAGAAGAGAAAGAGACTGGCAACTTGACTTCCCTTTTGGTGCATTCATTGCGGTGATGTGATGATGAGCATTTTTCTTGAACAAGATAATATTGTTGTGAATTTGGCCACAGATATATTTTTTTGGGTATGAATCTTCGCACCTGCTTTACTTGGTATCTCTGTTTTGCAGGCAACCCTTTCAGCTTACAAGAGTACAAAGTAGGTATATTAGTTATATCGTGTTCTTACTTTGATCTTTTTTTACTTGTTGTCTTGTCTTCTGCAGCAGCCAAAATAAAGGAGATGAGCAAAGTGAGGACAACGACGCGGTGTTGTGTTTTGGTACAACAACAGCAGTTAAATGTTTTATACATGCTATTCAACACTATTTTTTACTCCTCTTTTCACTTTTTTTCGGCAAAATGGACCCTAAAATTTCAGCTGTTGTTATTTAAGTAAAAAATAAAAGTATTAGCGGTAGCACGTATAGTAAGTAGAAAAATGAGTTTTACAAAATGCTACTTGAAGGGATTTTTCTAAAGAAATTCTTCAATTTTGACTGAAATTTGCTCTTTTCTGCTAAGTGTGTATATACCTAAACATGTTTAGTCTATTTTCTGCAAGGAACAGACTTTTTTAAGCTGACAAGAATGGCTGGGCAATCGGATGAAAAAAGGCACTTTATTCCTTCATTTTATCAAATAGTTTTCTAATCGGATGTAATGAGGGAGAAAAAAGTTTTTTTCTTTCTTTTCCTCCTTTTTTTCTATATAATTTTTGACAAAAGTCCGAGTAAAAAGTACGTATTTTTTTGCAGTTAACAAATAATAAAAAAGTATAGAATATGAGACGAGAAGGAGGAATATTATCATCATCATCATCCTCTTTTTTATAAGACTTGTAGTTTTTTTCGGTGCAGACAACTTGTTTACGTGTGATAATCAAAAGGAAATGTATTTATGCTCACTTTAGCTTTGAGTTATGCTTTCAACCACTGCGTTTTTTATTTTATTCCATTTCTTTATTGCCATTATGTACTATTAAACAGCATACAAGAAAAAAATACTGTAGGTTTCAACCGGGCTTTTTTACATATAAACCATATATTTTGCTATAATCTTCGATAGATATAAGGCAAAAAGGATGCATGGTTATGTATATCTTATTTATGTAGGCAGGTAAAGGGTGAAGAATGCAATAATATCTCGTTGGGTGCTTGTTAATAATGTTTAATTATTAAACACTGATGGTGATGCCAATTATTTCAAGTTTTTGCTCCTGACTTGTTTGTTCCTTTCCTCCTCTATCCCGTCTTCTGGGCTGTACTCACCACTCTGTCTTATTTTTCTTCTACCTTTTTTATCTTTTCTCTTTGCTCTCTCGTGTATTTAATCTCAATGCAAATGTTATGCCAAAGCAATTTTATATGGTAAAAAAGAACAAGAAACGACGTAACATTCATTCGTAGTTTAGTATGTTTTATAGAAGCATGATGTGATGAGCAAGCTGTTTAACTGCTTGCCTTCTCGTAATAATAATAATAACAGCAAGAATGAAAGATGTCCAGTTAAGCCACTTATTAAGTAAGTAGGTATTAAATATATTATTATATATATTGTATCAAGCAATAAGCCGTGGTCGTCGCCAGCATAGTTTTACTCCTATATATTATATCATCAATTTAGAAGACGTTTGCGTCGTGAGAGATGTGATGTGATGCTGTGCAAAAAGGTTGGCTAACGACTCCAACTGTTGCGTTGCAGAAGTACATATTATAGCCTTTAGTAGTTATCCCTTTTACTAAATGAAATGTATATGCGTTTATTATACGTTGTCGCTGCGTTCATGACGATGATGATGATAATGATGATCTGCCTGGGATCGACAAAATAGTTGAATAAGCATGAATGTTTTATTTTATTATATATTGTGTTTGTGCAATAGGTTGCATGCATATAAGCGTACTTGTATTATATCATCCCCAAAAGAAGAAGAAAAAAACATACTGCAACAATTGCATGTGTAGATAACATGTATTTAATCTAGCGGTGGTAGTAGCCATCAGCAGCATCGGACGGAGCACCTTTACCTTTGGATAGAAGGTGAGGTGGAAGAAGGTGATGCAAATTGCAATCTACGAAATTCCAGTATTTTTGAAAAGTCAAGAATACTGTTTTTTCTTGACTTGAAGCAAAATGTGCAGTAGCCAAAGCTTGTTTGATGGGATGATGAGCATCATCGTCATGATCGTCGTCGTCCTCATCAAGAAGAATAAGAAGAAGCAAAACTAAAGCTATAATGCTTGTAGTGGCAGTAAGCAATGAAACCTTTTTATGCCCTTTTAGCAGTCATCCATCCATCCAAAAAATTGTAGCATGTACCATCCCACCCTATCCGTACCCAATTTACATTTACGCTAGATTTCATGCTTATACTTACATTCGATATAGTGTGACTCCATATAGTTGATAGTAGTCCATACACATACGCACACAGGGATGTGAACAATGTTAAGGTGAAGAAAAGAGTTACTTTGTACACTGCACTCTTTACTACTAAACTCCTGTTCCTTTATAATAACAAGCTCATGTGAGTGAATGAAGAAGTTTTTTTCTCTCTCTTTAGATTTCCTTCTTCTTTTACATCAACAAGAAGAGCAAGCAACACGATATAAACCCTTCTGTTGCTGTTGCACCAGCAGCACTTCTGTCTAGTCACCTGGCTATTATGTCGACAAGTTTCCGGTTAAAAACCAAAAAGAAAACTCACAAGAACAACATGGATATGATATAAGGGTATAATATCAACCGCGCTGATAGTGATGGAATGTAGTAATTCTACTTGTTACTTTATTTATTAAATGTGCTTTTGATTCCACATGTATGTGCAAGTTACATACATATTATATGACAAGATATTATGATATAATAGGGTGTCTATAATGTGCACGTTTTTCTATTCAGTTTACAGGAAAATATACTAATTTTTTAACAAATAAAATGATTTTTGCATAGAAATAGATAAATTTATGTAATTTTTCATTCACACAGTTTTTCCACAATTCTTGTCCTTTTTAATGAGCTCTGTGTGTATGGTGGTGGTTTTGGTTTGTTTGGTGAGCTTTGTCTTGCTTGATCACATGCTCTAGTGTGTTTTGTGGATTGTGGGTGCACTATCTACACAAGATATTTTACTAGATTTATGTTATGGGACTCATCACTCACTTGTAATGAGACATTTAATGTATTTACGCATATATTCTCCTTTTTACCACATATATAAATACCCAATGCAATTCATCTGCACAGACACTCTTTGACGGCCAGACTTTATTAATGTTTTTGAATTGCCGGAGGGGAAAATTATCAGTTCTTTTGAGCTGAGCTGGATAGGAGTAAATATGGGAGCAATTAATTACGTTCCCTCTTGTCTCGCTAATTTTTTATTCCATAAAAGTATGTAAATACAAATGATTGATGCTTCAACGAGTAAAGTTGTTTTTATTGCTTTCTAGATAGCAAAGGAATGTGACAGGCACAACTGTTTTCTTTCCTAGAAAATGTGTTTAGAGAGGTGCTATTTTCTTTAGAAAGGACAATCAAGTTGAAATTTGCACAATACACAAAAGTGTCCCTCTCAAAGATCCTGCTAGCTATACACATCTCAAGTTACCACTACCACCACTTACTAGAATTGAACATTACTTGTGCAATGTTTCTTTGCATGTAGCGACAAGATGTATACAAATAATATAGTCACTTTAGTAGTAGTAGTAACAGAGGGTTGCTCACTTCACTTTTGGACATTTTTTCTTCAAAAAAGAAATGAATAGCGTTCTCATATGTTCGGAAACTCGAAACACGTTGTTTGGTTCCAACTGTTAGTATTCTACAGCGGGCCGTTGATGACGATGAAGACTTTGGTGAAGAATACCAAATAAGTCGACACACAGTACACACAGTTCAACACGTAAAATGTTCACACATGTGTCCTTTTTCTACCCTCTCACTATGCCATATATCAGTGTATATCCTGTGTCCGATGAAGGATTGGACTCAACTCTCTTCTTCTGGCAAAGAAGTGGTGGTGGAATGAGATGTTGATGATGATGAAATGTGGCAAGCTGTAAAACATTTGTTTTTCCTCTCTTCTACAATAATCCTTGCACACTGCGGCTGGGTGAAATGATATGGCTTGATGTTATGTGATATTTATACTTTCATGTAAGTATAATAACAAAAACACTCGGCACATGAACAAACAACAAGCAAGAGAAATACGCAACAACTGTATATAGTAGCGAAAAAAAGTACGTGCTCCGTAAAACACGTCCGGTCTGGTCAAAGCTACACCTGAGACTGGTGTAATAGTCGTAACAACACGCATTTGTTGAAGAAGAAGCCAAGGCAAAAAGAAGAATGTAACTTGTAGTCTATCTGGTTATTCAACCCCTTCCTCAGAGGAGGAAAGGCAGCAGCAGCAGCAAAAAGCAACGACAAAGACGGCAAGTAAGCAACATCAACAAAAAGCTGAAAAGAAGACTATGCGAGTTGAGTGTGTGCATGCACAATCATCTTTTAAGTTTGCAAAGGAGTGAAGTAGGAGCTAAAAGCAAGAAAATAAACCAGCTGTAGCGCCATGGCCATGTAGCAGCGTCAAAAGGCGCATAGAAATGCATGCATTCCGTTTTGTCAGAGGAGATATATAGCTGGGAAGAGAAGCGAAGACATGACGATGACGCTCTGTTGTTCAGTTTGTGAGTGAATGAGTGAGTCTAGCTTGCAGCGACTCTTCTCTGTGAAGAAGAGCGATGTGTGATGATACTACCAGACTAAAGAAGAGATGCATTGCATGTGTGTGAAACGACGAAAAAGAAAGGAGCAAAAGGAATAAAAAACAACGAATTCAGCAGAAGAGTAACAACGTAGAGAGACCATGAGACCAATAACGCTAAAAGCTAGACGTGTAAACCATTCTTGCACGCACATTTCACTCACTTTATAAAAGACATTGTGTCTTTTTTGTTTGGTGTGCAATGTTACACTACAGAAGGAAGAAATATCATCACCACCGCCACCACCACCAAGTGCAAGAGAGCTCTTCAACTTGAACAAATGTCCACCAAGCCGTTGTTAATGTCTCTGAGTTCCCAAACGAAGATCTATGTGTCGAAAAATTGCCTCCTGCTACTCACTTGCACAATTTAAATTGAGTGTGTGCAGCAAAGACCACTTTTGTCATTAGATTGATGAACAGGGGACTTCTGACTATCTGTTTTGTGGAGTTACATATTTTTGCTCATTTTTAATTTTGAATGTAATTGTATTTTTCACACATTATACATGTTTCAATTAAGGCAAGAACGGTAATTTCTTTGGAGAAATGCATAGTAATAATGAGGATACACCTGTCTTCATTGTTGTGGAAGAAGCCGATTTATATACTTTACACTGCAAGTGCGCAGCCATACGCTCTTTATAGTGCATTGTTGGTTTTTGTCGTTGCGTAAAAGCATAAAATACATTAGAATAATGTAATCGTAATGTATATTTTCCTTTGAATCGTCTTCTTCTTCTGTAGGATCTGCTCGCATGTATGAACACTGAAGTTTCTCAAAGTCTTGCGCTTATTCCAGCCTTTAAAAAATAAAATTACTTCCTTTATAGAAAAATGCAAATGATATGCATTTTCTTCTCTCTCATACTCTCATCCTTCACCAATTTTTCAACTCCCGCATGGTTATTTAGCTATGCAAACTGTCTAGGTGTGTTTATCATATATTATTCCTCCAGCTTTATATATAATACTCATTTTCACTACCTTTAAAGCTCAACTTTCATATTGTGAAGAGAAGACCCCTCCAGTCGTCGTAACACATTGATATAAGCTATATATTATGCAAGGAATAAAAAAGAATGACTGACACAGAAAAACGCAATAGAGTTAATGGTATGTATAGTCAAAGTGCTGCAGCAGCGTCAGCGGCGACCGTGGAGGAACATTAAGAATAGACCTGTCATATATCTAACTCACACTCAAAGGACCACAGAAACGGACTGCAGATATACACAGGCGGACATATAAAATAGCGTTGCATTGCATACAATTTAAAATACTTTTTTTCTTGTGTCCGTATTCCGTATATACTTTTTATTGCGCCACACGACGGGATGAAGGAAGATGTTTCTTTGTAAAGTTAAAGTTGAACACTGTTCCATTCTAACTATTATATATGCTGAGACGATATACCAAAAGTCATCCTTTTTACGCCCAACATATCACGACTTTTTTTCTGCTCCTTACCAATAATTTTCACAGGGAGGGGGTTTTTCACTCGCTCTCAAGTTACTAATGTTGTAAAGATGACGGCGATGAAGACGGCTTTTATTTGGAGGAAAATAAAAAAGAGCAGGTAACCTTTTATCTCTCCTGGTCAAAGTGAAAAAATGTATTATTATTTGCAGTGTGCATGTACGCATACAGATTTACTTTTTACAGATGCATAATAATAAGGTAGTAAAACTATGTTTTTTGTGTACCTTACTGATGCATTTTATTAGTGTATTTGTGTTTTTTTTCTCCGGTTCTTGTTCGCCTGTTGCATCCTTTTAAAGATTGCATCATCATAATATTGCTTCTTCAACAATCATTATTACTCATCTACTCTACTTCATCACTCCACTTCAACTTTTGTGAGCACCACTTGTGTCTCGTCCTTTTGTAGGGTGGTGGTGGTGGTTGGTGGTGATTATATTATATGCACTGGTGTACATAAGTACGGGTCATCATCATATTATGTTGATGATGATAATGAGGATAATATGCAAACGAATTACTACTTTCCTTTGGAGATTACAAGCTTTGTGAGATGAGATGATGGACAAGGTAGAGCATTTCACACAAACACGACAAGAGCTCAGGAGCAGAAGCAACAAAAACCAACTTACATGCAACTTGCGTGATATGTCTCCTATATTTGCGCTCTGCGCTGTGAATTGTTGTGGAAATGATTTTTCAGATCTTTATTTCTTGGTTTTAATTTTGAATTCACAATCTTTCCTTATCTGCTTCCAGCTGTAGAAAAGATGTTTCTCTTCATTTCTCAATTTACCTTGGTTTGTGGCCGCTGCTGTTATAAAGTTGATGATGATAATGATAAAAATGAAGTGCATTGGACTTGCCTATTCCACTTGACTTGGTAAGATGTGGTGGTGTTTGTTGAATATTTTACTTTTTCCTCAGTATATATTAGTATGCATGCATAGTTGTGGTTATTTTTCAAAAAAGATTTTTTTCACAAAGAAGTAGAAGGAAGGAGAAAAAGCCCCAAAGGTGAACATCATCGCATCGACATCATCAGTTGCTCTGCTGCCGAAGTAGAAAAAAAGTGCAGAGTTGTTATAAGACCAATGTCAGACTTTGTATGCAGCTGTCTGTTGATCTGGTTGGTGATGTTATGTTTATGTTGTTGATGTTTATAAATGTTTATTAATTTAATAACGTTTCTTTTTCTTTGCAAAAACAAATGTCTACAAAAGAAAAAGGACACATATTTATGATCTTTATAGAGAGAAGATGAAGAAGAATGCACTTCCTTTTACTAATATTTATTGTAATAAAAATATGAAACGAAAAATTCCTTTAAAATATATTATAGCTATTGTCCCTCCTGATGCATTTTTTAGTTAAAATGAAAAGACTTGCTCATTGACCAAAGAGTGCGAGAGGTAAAGTTAATATGAATTATAATATGAATCTGATCGCATCACGATTGAGCAAACTAGTTTTAACAGAAAAGAGAACTTGAAAAATAAGAAAAAACAATGTCATGTCATAAGTTAGTTGAGGTGGTGGTGGTACAGACAAATAAGAGTAGATAAAAAAGAAGTGAGTGTAACAAAATATATTATGTACCTATTATTCAGTATATTGAAGTTACTTAAGAATACGATAAAGCAGGTCTTTGCCACAGTGCAAAATTCTTTCCTCAGCCTACAAGTTGGTTTTAGTTTTACATATATTGAGTGTGTGAGTTGACTATGAAATTGCATATTCTTGTGCTTGAAAATTAGCCCCTCATCGCCCTCATGCTAACAAGCTTTGAAAGGCAAACTGAGCTTGTTATGGGATGTGAGGATAAATGTGATGTGATGAACGGTGTGATGGTGAGCATAGGTCGAAAATGGTCCACATATTTTTATACGATACCTTTTGCTTATGCTCTTTTACTATCTATATCAGATGAATGCTAGGTTTATATATAAATGGATAGTTCGGATCGGTTGTTTCTCATTTCTGCAGCGTGAGTTTAATGTATGCTATTTTGTACCATAATAATAAATAACTCCGTGGTGGTGGTGGTGGATGGACGTTTCTTCTTCATTTTTTGATCACTCCCATTTTGATGCAGTAATAATGGCCTAGCGCAAGATTACTTAGGACGTTTATAAGTAGAAGGATAAATTTTCTGCAAGTTGCAAACTAGTAAAATTTGCTGTGAAATTATATAGGGAAAAGCATACTGTTAATATGCAGTTCATGTGCAAACTGAGGAAAACCATAAAAGTCTAAATGCATAAGTAGAGAGAAAAGTACTCTAGATAAATATATGAGGAATCTAGTAAAAACTCTCTATAATTAACTTATAGTATACTTTGTATCTTTTCGTCTTCTCTCTTAGTCTATTCAATTTTCTCTTCCCAAAAATAGAAATAAACTTTGTTACATCGTTATTTTATCATTTTTCTTTGAAATCATATAAATTCCAAATTTATTTTATAAATTTTCCGCGCATCCGTTTTTATGTTATATTTATAGTTTAATCCTGAAGGATCATGATCGTCATACAAATATGCAGCTAGTTTCTAAGCTGTTTTACAACACATTTTTTGTAGAGTCAGACAGGTTTTTCTTATGGATTACACTTTCGCATGGCGGAGCAGGATCAAAAGAGGATTTGTTTGCCTCTGTTTTATTTGCAATACGTAATATAAAGTATAAACCCCTGGATTGTATATTAATGTTATAAAAATCCATCAGTTCTATATTGAAAAACACTTTTCTCCAAAAGCTGATCAAAATATGTCTTGGTACAGAAAATTTAATTTCTATGTCGGAAGTTGTAAGCTTGTGCTGAGCACAAGAATTTTTTAAAGGATAAAAAATGTAGTAGCTTTCACCAAGGATTTTTACTGGCTACTATTGTACGACGTGTGCTTCCGTGTACATGAAACACTGCTTTCATTGTCTTGTCGTTTTTTCCTCTGACGAACAAATCTAAGAATGAATACAACAACACTACTACTTCGTATTCAATTGACTTGTAATAGAGAAAATGAAAAATAACATGAATGGAAACGCATATAGACGGAAGAAACTGAAGAAAAAACATGAGGTGGTAGAAGTGATGCGTGTGGATTACTGAATACTTTCTTTTTCTTCAATTTAAAGTTTTCTCCTCAGAATAAAAGTTCTCTTTTCTTATTTTTTTTTCTGCATCCCTTTCCCCGCAGCGATCAAAATTGGTATTTCTCCTTTCACACACACCGTCGTCGTATTCATTATCTTCATTACAATATTTTCTAGTATTTTTTCAGACTTTATAATGTAATTCTATCGGGTAGGAAATGAATGTGTAAGTTTCGAATAAAAAAAACTTCACCGAAGGATTAGCAATTTTAGCTCTTCTTTCTTGTTTGGAATTTGGATATTCTATCATCAAAATGAATGCTGAAGACCATGAGGATAACCTGCTGGAGGGGAGTTACTTTGTTGGTTAGCATTAAAGAGTATGAGCTTGTAGCGTCAGTACTAGTTAGCAGAGGTAGATTTTTTTTATTTCGCTGTAAAACTTCGTCCCTCGTCCCAGTATTCATCTCTCATGCCATGTAGTAGTTACCTAAGCGTGCACATGCGGAGGTGGATTGTGGGCGGAAGTAAAGGATACAAATTATTGACATCGATCACTGTTTCATAGCTCGTTATGTTTTGGAAGTAAATTGGCTCATTAAAATGAGATGATGAACCCCAAAAAGAAAATTATCCATGTTTCTTTCAACTGTTCTTCTGTCATTCATTGGGGGTAGCGGTACACTGTTCATGTACTACGTACACACATAGCCATAAAAATGTTCTTATTTATTTGAAGACGATGACGGATTCTAACCTTTTACTACTCAACTGCAAAGTGCTATGTGAGTAGCTTTGTAGGATGAGCAGTGGTAATAATCATCAGAAGCGTCTTTTTTGCGTGGCACGCAGTCAGTAGCTATCTGGTTCATCACTTCAGAGCAGCAATGGGGATGGATATAAGGTGCATCTTAATTTGAGAGTTCACACTGTTCATGTTATTTTGTATGAATCCTTGCTCCCATACACGTATTTGCTTGGATCATGCAGTTTTTCTATTAGTTTTTCTTCTGTTGGATTTAGGCAAGAAACTTTTTCATTTTAATCAGAATTAAAAATGTATTGGAATTACTGGTTTGATATTTACATAATAATAAGAGGCGGCACTGTGTGGTATTAAAATAGTAGCATGCTGGTTTGCCATGTCTCTGCTGCCGCGACAAGTATTAAGAATGTCGAGTTAAAAGACAAATGTGAGTAGAAAAAGGAAAACATGTTTTACAAAGAATACTTTTTGTACATGAGTTTTTTATATTTACTATTACTGGACTTGTTTGTTTGTAAAGCACTACATTTACTACAACATGCATGCAATCAGAACTTTTACTACTACTTATTATTATTATTACTCATGCTTTGTGTATGCATTCCATGATGAAGCCTTCATTTTCGGATGTCTGATTAAAATTTGTCCTGGTGTTGTTGCAGATGACTTCAATACAAAACTTTTTTGTCTCCATCATTATTTTAGATTCGGAACGTGCAGCAATAAGAAAAGCAAAAAAAGGGCTACATACGTGCGGCAAGGACAATAACGCATTGATCCATCCCAATAAAGAGAAAGAAGAAATGCATAAAAACTGTAAAATAAGAAGTATGATATTATGATGATGCTCATCATGATCATCGTCATCATCAAAACGAATGGATTGCATGCGTGCATCATCATCAAACATGCATAGAATTTTCACGTACATACAGCAGCAGTAGCAGCAGTTGATCATCGTCACGACGGTACATGTGTCACAGAAGTCATGACATGTCGCCAATTTACTCTAGTCTCCATTTTCAAAGTTGTAGCTTCTACATACCATCAACCAACTTGGCATTTCATTTCATGTTTACGTTCATTCCTTCGCTAGTACGAAGGAGCAAGTCAGTCAAAGTCAGTTCACGAGAGTTCACCAAACCATCATGCGAACCGATGTACACCAGTAAAATAGATGGAAAGACACAACAATGTTCTAACAAACTTTTATATTCAATCTAATAATATATTAATAATAATAATTTCATTCCTGTTCCTCCCTTCTTCAGTACAAATTTTATGTGACTGTAAGAGAGACAGAGACAGCGAGGATAACATTTCGATCGTCAGAGGCAGGGGTAGCCTGTAGTAATGAATGTCGTCTGATCAGAAAGTTTAGATGAATGATTATTAGCATTGTCACTTTTGCTGGATGTTACTAAAACTAGGAGAATTTCTCTCCGGCATAAAAAAAAATACGGCAAACGCATTTGTTAGACTGGTGTCGTTTACTATGACGTGTAATGATGCTTTCGCTTTTTGCATCTGTATATCATTTTGCTCAATGTATCATACGGCCATGTCTCTAGCTAAGATTATTTATAATAATGTGATTTAAATGCACGTAAAAAGGATTCTTATTCGTCTGGGAAATTATGTGGTGGTACTTTATAGGTATATAGAAGGCATGTACACAAATACCGACACCATTTCCTCCTCTAAAACCCACCGCACTGCTGTTGGTTATGTGAGAGCCTTACGGCATGGTCTAATGCTCTAACGTAGACAAATGATATTTTGTTGGTAATTACTTACTGCTGCGACCGATGGAAACGAGTCCTCTAGTCCTGGGCCCTCACTTGATGAGTGAGTAATAGTAAAACTTGAAATATGTGTGTTTATGGATGTACACAAAGTTCACGAATTGATGTCATTCGTTTCGTCAAAGGAGTAAAGGATAATAATATTCATCATGATGATATTAAAATTTTGTCCTAAAATCTATAAAAGCAAGCATACAGTATACTACTTCCATTATCGTCATAACTCATTCTATTAAACTCATAACATCATGAAATTTACAGAATTAAAGCGTATGTGCTCTGTTTGATATCATCACACTCTGAGATTTCAAAGCTTTGCATTAACATCCAGTGCGTATATACTTACTGAGAACACTTTCAAAGCTTTCACTTGAGTCGTTCAGAAGACCTTTAAGCGATTTGTAGATTACATGCTTCAAATTATTTAAGAGGAATGATGAAGATTGAGTTTGGTGTTCGAAAGAGACTCACTCACTGAAATCTCACTACCACAAACCAGTACCAGCAAACGCCATGGCATATGTGTGTGTGGCTAAAAGAGATGGAGAGAGAAATGAGAAAATGAAGGATGGGTCACAAGATGAAATTTGACGGGCTGGTAGGTAGATAGGTATGTGCGTATTAGCGTACTTTATATTATATTTATTCCAAAGTCACACAAGTAGTTTAGATAAGAGCGAAAAGCGCTTCAAAAAATCTATTCTCTCTCTGATGATTGAATGTTGTGAGTCTTCGCCTACTTATTTGTTGCACTTGAACTAAATAAATTGCTTATCGTGTTGTGTTGGTGTTGTTTGGAGGAAAGGCAAAAGAGATTGCTATGAGGTATGACATGTGCATATCTTTTTTATTATTATTATTACAGCGAACGACGGTTGCTGTGTGGTACGTCCACAGCATTTCTTCTAGGAAGAGACTACAAGTCTATACGTGGCAGAATCAATTCGGTGCTGTTTCTTTATTCCTTTATAATAAGTCGCACATCTGCACTTGTAAATTTTTGAATTCAAATTATGCATATGCCAGATTGAAGAGAGAGATAACAGTAGACGGGATGGGCAGGTAACAAGTAGGAAGAAGAAAGTCAAGTTGAATTTGAGTTTACGGCATCTGCAATGGGTTCGAATCTACAATGTACGCATATCAAAACGGAATAAAACTATTTTTTTTCTGTGCCAGGTACAATTTATTTTGAAATGTGTTGTTCGTTTGCCGATCAAGTCATACAGTAGATTTGTATATGAGATTGTGAAGGGGCATGAATTCATTCGTGTACGAATAAGAATAAAATTTACAATCATTTCTTTCATTCTTTTTGCTTCTTATCTAAACTTCTTATTTGTTTTTAAGTCAGCTATAGAATGCGTGTTCAATCCTGTAACAAACATACATAACTTAAATATTAAAATTAACGTATATGTAAATATGCAGACTATGTGCCAGGCTTGTAAATGAAGTGGACTTGTAGCTTTAGATTAAATCAAGATTAGAGGATTTTCATTAAAATTGGCAATTCCGCCTCTTAATTCAAAATGACTAATGAAAGCTGACAAGTTTGTTCCGAAAACAAAAACCTTTGCACAAATAAATATAATCCCATTAATATCCTACCCCATCGAATCGATATTACACCAAATAAAGTGAGCCTAATCTTTTTCATTTTCCGACTCTGACTTTATTTTCCATTTTAATCCACGCTTTACGCTTGGATTTTTAATGTCCTCTTCTACTCGTATGTTTCTCCTATCCATTCGCTATCATACTGTTCTCCATTAAAATGTCGAAAAAATTTCCATCTGCTATGCACTTCGTGTCGTTCCCCATTATCATCATGGTCTCGCTCGTCTGTGAGAACTAAAAGAACATATCAACAAGAAAGAAAATACATGGCAGTTCTTAATAAAGAAAAAAATCAGACTAAAGCGAGGCAAATGTTATAGAACAGGAGGAGCAGGGAATCTCTCTCATGATGCCATGGTCCTGTACCCTTTCTTCCGTGTAATCTCTTCAAACTTCTTTCCACGTACAACATCTGCATAATCTGCACACGAGACTTTTTAGAGCTCTTTTAGGCATGGGTTAGGCAAATTAAGCTAACTATTATGTCTTCTAATAATATTTGTGATAAGAGTAAGAACCCCGGCTATAATATCCCCACCACCATCATACTAGCCATCCACCAAAGGGACTCCCGGTTTCGGTTTTAAATGGCAAATATAGCACGTAAATAGGGATGTACGTTATATACGCATTATAAAATGCATGGTCATGGTTCAATTCAGTAACGTTCACAATGGCACAAGCAACCGAGATGATGTGGTAGCAGCATCATATTATATAGCATCATTGTAGTAAAATTGGGGTATCTGCTCACACCGGCACACATTGAAAATATCTTTTAATGTGGGGCCTGGAAAAGAAAACGTGTGCAACGGGTCCCTGAGGGAATTTTAACCGAGCATAAAGTACAAAACACAGTATCACTCCGGAATAAAGTAGAATGGCCCGTATCCAACAAATTTTCTTCTCTTTTTTCCCTTTCTCTACGATGAAGGAGGAAGGAAGAGGAGCGACATGATACAAAACAGGAATAGGAATATTATATCTTAATGTTGTGTTGGTTTGGTATAATATAAAAAGTTATAATATAACAATGTATGCAATTGAAGCTAAAAAAGAGGACCGACACTACGGAACACTGAATGATAATCAGGAGTGAATCTCTGTCGTGGTTTATCAGTGCTTATTTTCTCCACTGTATCTTTCCTCGTTTATGAATGTGTATTGCACAATGAGCCTATTTCCTTGTCACCGTGTGTCGCTCTGAATATTATGACACTCAGCTTTTTAATAAAACGATGTACCATGCTCTATTAAATAGCAGCTTGTGTGTACTGTATAGTGGTAGTACACCAGCACGAATAAGATTGATAGTGGCAGCAAGCAGCCTGCTTTAATGTCTGAAACAAGTTCATGCAATAAAATGTATGCACACGGCATTATTATATGCACGTTATGCTGCTACTACTGGAGATTGCATTCAAGTCATTCGAGAAGGATGAGTTCGTTGGTAAAATGTCCGCCCTCGTCATGGGAGTCACTGGGATAATTAGATTTTTTTTTGCAAGACGACGATGATAATATTCTACAATGTTATGTATAGCTTAATATTGCGTAGAAGACTACTTGCAAAAAAAATATATACATCTATTGACTTCTCTTCGAGAAAAGGGAAAACCAGTGTACGTTTTTCTGCTGCAAAACTGTACGCGAGCTGCATGGCTCCAGCTTTTTGTCCCATAATTTCCTTTGGTATTTTTTGTCACACTTTTTTTCATTCTTGGTATCAGTCAGCAAGGCAGCAATGATGGGACATGGATAAATGTACTCGCTATTAGTTTCTCCTTGTGTCTTCTTGCCTGTCCTCCTCATCCTCCTTTTCTTGTTCACTTCTTCTGTTGAGAAAGAATAGAACGCGTAGTCAAATTAGGGAGGATATAGTCACAAAAATGGATTCGCCGTTAGAAGGCTTTATTTGCAATTTTTACTCCGGGAAACGTGTGTCAAAGGAGTATTTACGCAAATCCACTTTCTATCTCTTTCAGGTCCTCATTCTTTTCTCTCCTTCTTAGTATTCTAGAACAGAAGCGGGAATGTTTATATGTATATCCGTTTTGTCGAGCCATGTGCGCATCCATCATTAATTTATTTTGACGGGATCGGCATACACAAAAAGTAAAAAAAAAGTACTGGAAGGATAATGCCGCTGTGTTAAGCTGTAATCTTAACACCCATTATCCCTTGACTGTCAAAGTTACTCTGAAACAAGAAGTAATAAACAGAAAAGATAGAAAGCAGATATCACATTTTTATGTTTGCTATAGAGTCAAAACACTAACACGTTGTTCATATTAAGAGGGCTACGATGATGAAGATGATGTTGATGATACGATCATCATGTGCACACTTGCCTGGAAATTGTGATATATTATGTTTGTGTTTTTATTCTCGTAGCTCTTATTACTCACGCACCCATAATCCATGAAGATATCAACCGGCTTACATTTCAACAAGGAACTTACAGTAACATTTTTTTTCAATGTCCTTTATGTATTTTCATATGTCTCCTTTTAGTATTTCATGCCATGCTCTAATGCCTGATGTGTTATAAACAACCAAAGAATTATTATATGGCAAAGCGGCATGGCTTTCTTCTTCTTTTTGGAGCTCACTTTTCTTTCTCGTTCAAACAGCGATAATTCTTTCATCATTGATTTTTTTCATCATCATAATATTCATTCTCATTTTTTGTCCGGTTGTTGATGAAAGAACAAGTAGCGCTGTGGTTATTAAACCGTAAAATATTATATGAGTCGGATTCTTTTCCAACTATTTTATTGCTTTGGGATGAGGAGAAAAAAAAGTATATAAAAAGTAAAGACATGAAGAAGAAAAAAAAGATGCCATGTGCCAAGAAAATGAGTAAGTGGAATATGGTACGGTATGATGACCAACCGCTACGATTGCTCCACACGAGTCACCACAACCACCACGGTATAAATACAAACTCATACGCAGATTGTGTGCAATATTTTTTCTTCGTATTGGTTTTATGTACATTTCGCATTCAATTTATACATTATACTGTGCGGAAAATAAAAAAAATGTCCCATCAACTCTTTCTCCTCTTGTATGACTTACATATGAAAGGGACCAGTGTGCCATGCGGTGCATAAAAATTTTTGTCGGTCTCGTTCCTTCTCTCATAATAATCATAATAATATATATTATTTTTTTGCTTGTTAGTAGCAGTCATCTGTAGTAGAAGCTGTTTTTTTGTGTGCGTGCGTATCTAGTTAGTATATATTATGGCAGTTGGATGTAAAAGTGGTGCTGGTACGAGTGGAATGTGATGACTATATAGTCATCATCATCTTAAATAAGGTGTATGTCTATGTATCTCCATAATATTGTGCGTTTGTACTTTGTCTAAATATTTCTTTTCCGTTTCGTTTGGTTCCACACACTATGCTCCATATTTTCATTCTTATCCACATCACAAAACGGTTGAAATGTTTATTACGTTCTTTGTCAATATTATGATGTCCTAGAGCAAAATATGGTGGAAAACGTTCAGAGATATAATATATATCTGGATGGAGTAGATAGAAGCTGAAAGGAAGGAAATGTTATGAAACCGGGGCATAGTTTTACAAAAGGCAAAATATTATGTGGTCTGAATATTATGTAATAATATTTTTTATTATTCTGCCTAAAACAAAAAATATCTTTGTTTCCTTCTGTTCCGCTTTGCTGTATGGATTTTTCCATTTCTATGCAATCCATTCATACAATAAAGCAATAAAAGGTTACCCAAATTGTCTTATCACTAAATACGAGTGTCAATGGCTTAATCGATTGATTTGTTCGAGTTATTGCCTAATCAGGTGATAGGCAACGTTGTCGAGTGAAATTGGCATGTGAGGTTGACAAGCCTCCATACAGGTTTTATTTGCCCATGATTCTTATACTCCTTAAAAGAAAATTGCCAACTTCTCTCCTTCTTAATAGGAATAAATGATAATAACGTGTTAACAGACAATGTCATTCGATTGTAGGTACATTGCCCAACACAAATGACTTCACTGATCTGACAATGAGCTGCTTCCTTTTGCAAATCTTCAATGTAAAACTAGTAAAACTTATTCAAACAATCTCGAATTGATACATTTTCGGGAATTCTCTTCAATATACATCTCCTCGTTAAAAAACAACTCTTATATCTATTATTTTGTATTTATTATGTGATCAGTGATGTGAGAGCAATGACGATGAAGAATGAAGTTGTCCCATCACATAACAACATGTTTGCTTAGGCAGTTTTGTGTGGGCTGCAAAAAAAAGACTTTTATTCAAACATGTTTGCATTCCTTTAGCCATTGTTGCAGAAGAAGTCATTATTATTTTGTGAACGCATATGTTCGTAAATTATAGATTCTTTTTCGTGAACTTTTATATATGTTTGCTTTGCCTTTTCGTTTCACTCGTCGTTTCAATAAAATTGTAAAAGTAAAACATATAATTTGGAAAAGTCTGTCCGAATATTCGACGAACAAGAAGAGTAAGTGTTATCTACGAATTAAAGAAAACGTTAAAGTGGCAATTCAACGATACTGGTGAAGTGAAGTTGAAGTTCAGTTGATGACGATGCCTTGTTCTGTGAAGTAATAGTTTTGGCGTATCATATAGAATCAGAAGACATTTTGCTTATAGCATGTCCATGAATTTTCAACGTTCAAAAGGATGACTACATGCTATTACTTCTTTTGAGCTTTTTTATGTGCAGAAATGTATGTCACATTATCTGGACCTGGCATTTTTCTAAACCAGTCGGTTTACCATCGGAGTCACTTACTGGTATATAGAGTTTTGCTGGCCACTGCTGCTGGACACAGATGGATCATGCGACAGGGAATAGGGGATGCAAAAAAGAGCTGTCATATATATGGTGAATAAACCATCTAAGCGAGACGGTTTCCGACAAGCCAAAGATGTGGGGGAATCAAAGATAAAAAAGTACTATGCATACACAGGAAATATATTATTTATGAATGTAAATTGAATTGGCTGCTGCTGGTAGTTTTCTTGTTACTTATAGTTTTCTTATATGCCTTCCTTGTGGTTTGAGTTAGCCTCCATCTTTTATGTAAAGTGAGTAATGTGCACTTTATACGCACGTTTCTTTTTATTACAAAACGAATACCAAGTTGGGAAGATGTACATAGAAAGGAATTGTGAGAAGACTTTTTTTCTTAAATTTCTTGTCAGTCTTTTCTTTCTTTTCATCTCTCAACTACCCTCTACTCATGTCCCACATGAAAGAAAAAAAGAAAGAGGGTTATTGCATTGCATATAGTGATGGCAAATTGCCAGCAAACAGGAGCAGTTGTCTTTTCTGCAACGTATGTTGGGTGGACTGGTAGACCGATTGAATTAGACTCAATTTCAACGAATGAAAAAGAAACCAACGAAAAAATAAGAGATCCACGTATAGGCGTTTGTTGCGTTGCATTTTCAGAGATACTATTATGTTGTAGTATATAGCGTGCAATTTCGTATTATTCCAAAAAAATCCTATTGGTTGAATGGATTATAGTACCTGAATGAGGGTAAAGTGATATGTCCATAAGTGTGCTTCTGCTTTTATTGTCCTGCTGAGGTTAATGTATGTCCCTAACTTGCAGTGAGTGCTTGAGTGCATCTACACCTATTTTTGTTTGCAAAAAAAGAATTGGACGAAATGCTTTTGTTGTAACACGGACAAAAGATTTCTATTAACTTTTTATTGCTTTACGTTACCAACACTTTGTTGTTCTGCATGTTTATGTTATTACACATTTTTCACGGAGTAAATACAATCAGTTAAAATTGATTTTAGTATGTTAGTATACATGAGTAGCTATATGTGGTTATTGAAAAGTGTTACTCAATATGTAAAGAACATCTTAACAAATTTTGCTTTCTTTTAGTACAGGAAAACTGAAAGGAAAATGCTACATGGATAATATTACTCATACCAAATTTTCTAGCTTATTTGCTTAAGTATTTGTATTTGTGAGGAGGGTCTTTTCAGAGTCATTTTTATTAGAAATGGAAACGCAACAAAATAACGTCGTTCATACATGTGTCCCCTTTTTATGTATTCCTTTCACTCTCTTCATCGAAATAAAAATCTTCGTTTTTTTTTCTACTTCTTGCAATGTTGCAATACAACGACTGCTGACGACGAGAAAGTTTTTGATCTTCATATCAACTAACCTATCTGATATTATTTTGTCCTCTTCATATCTGCTTTTCAGATCCAACTTTTTGATACAATCTTCCGAGAGAAGAATGATACCAACCAGTAACAAAAGTAACTTTTGTGATGTGATGTGCCGGTGTGTAAAGTAGTAGAAAAACTACATCCGTGTTGCCTTCAATGTTAAAGTTGGCTGAGAGTTTGTGATTTTATAAACGGATATCAACAAGTTTTGGAGGCATTAGCTCTAGCTGTCTCTCCACATCCCACTATTTGCTTTAACATCACCGATCTCAACGTTTTATTTAAAAAAGTTAAAAAATTTAGTTCAGGCCGACATCAAGTAACGATAAGTTGACAAAATTAGAGTGCTCCATCTCCACCCAAAATCTGTAATTTAATTTTGAGGGATCTACGCTGTTTCAAGTTCGGATACTGTACTGCCTGTAATTGAATATCGTATTTCTTGGGACAAAATGGG
Organism: Entomobrya corticalis; assembly: GCA_034694325.1. NCBI lineage: Eukaryota > Metazoa > Arthropoda > Collembola > Entomobryomorpha > Entomobryidae > Entomobrya > Entomobrya corticalis. The sequence continues at coordinate 21,126 of JAQFYG010000117.1, forward strand.
GAATGAAAATATTATTTGTAACTGGCATAAGCATCATAAAATGTTTTTATGCAATCATTGTAAAATGCCATCACACTTACTTTATATTTCTTTATGTCTGTTTTCAACCTGCATGTTTTTATTGCTGTTTTAGTCGTTTTATTAGCGTTTCTCGTCACTGGTATCATCAAAGATGTGAAATAATAAATGCCCGTTTTCTTCTCCATAAAACGACAGAGTAATAATACGTAATGCGCTCTGTAAATATAATAAACGTGTTTGTGTAGGCAAAAATGACACATTCTTTGAGCAATTTTACCTTTCTTTCTGACATGATAATATAACTTTTAAAAAAAGAACCCACTAACTGCTCATCCCATAATTTTCAGCTTAATAATCTCATATTATTATTTTATTTGATGGGTCGGGTCATATCGGATAAAAAGATTTTTTTGAGTAAAGTAGAAGCAAAAGAAATAGCATAATCACGTGCATCACTTCTTTTACAGTAGTGTGTCCCTCCTTTATTCCTACATAAAAGTAATGTAGTAATAATCATATTGTGATCGTATTAGGTATGCAGCAGCCGAGAAAAGAAAATGATATAAAAATGCTGAAGGAGCAACCACAACCGCTAATACCACCACCACCACTCCAACAATATAACAGCATTATTTTCTTCGTCTCCCGTCTTGTTTGCGTTTTTTACAAGACAAGACGAGCAAGCAAAAAAAACTTGTATTTTGGGTGTATGCACGAATGAAGATGCATTTACGTAGTAATAATAAAGAATAAATTTAATAAGGATTTATTTGGATATGCCCAGTGTGCCTGCCGCTGTTGCTACTACACACATATCACTTCTAACTCCTTTTCTTGCATAATAATAAGAATAACAATATTTTGTCCTTTCTCTCCTTTTACAGCTTACAATCCCTATGATGTGCATGCCCATCTTCCATTTTGACCATTTTATATGAAACCACATTTCTTTTTCACTGCAGCAGTTGCTAGTTTCTGTTCTGCTGCTGCTCCTGTTGTTTGCTGTATGTAAATATTTAGAATTTTATTTCTTCATCATCTTTATGCGTTTAATAAGCATGTCCACTTGACTCCTTTGTTCAGTTAAATAGCGTGGAATAGGCTTACAAGAATATTTGGCTACTGGAATGTTTACTTTTTGCCTTTTTTTCTCTCCCCAATGGCTTGGCATGGCATGCCATATCATCGTCATCACATTGTGCACTGGTATGGCTCGTTTGCAAAGAAAGAGAAACTAGAAGAAATCCAACTTGCTTCACTGATTATAATATCCATTTGCTTTTTTTTCTCTGACTGAATGACTTCTTTTCCTTGTCTCTAAACTTGCATATCTCAACGGTTATTACTTGTTTGCATTTTTGGATCTCATCCGACTTGGAGGACATGCATGGGTGCATGCAAGAATATTACTTACAAAAAAGCAAATAAAAGGAAAAGAGAGAGAGAACAAAAAATGAAATGAATTGAACAAGATGATCATGGCTTTTCGTGTTGAATGAAATACGTAAAAATCTTGTAAAAAGTCAGATTCTTTTATAGAAATTTCGTGAAATGATATGTGATATATTTTTGAATTTGTTCTGTATCTGTTTTTATCTATTTTTTGTCTTCTTGTAGATATTCTACATGTGTTGTTTTATGGCGACTTTATAACTGTCTTGTGAAATAAATCAGTTGCATGTTTTATGCAAAAAAGTTGATGGTGACTTTTTGAAATCTTTTCTGCAATAAGCGGAGTAAATGCGAATTGAAAATATATTGCCAAAGTGCAGTGCAATTTAATAAGTATGATGGCCATAGCGAATGATATATGAATTATATGTAAGTTATTGTGAGCTATGAATAAAAATACACATAAACTAGACATTAATGTCATTAGCTTATCTTCATCAGATGCTAAAACGCTGGCTCAAGTTACCTTTTCTCTTTTTAACGATGTCATTATATTTGGAGTTGAAATGTTGTAAGCAGTATACTTTTCCTTCCACCAGTATAAAAACGTATTACTGCATATGTTGGTATTCATCATTGTTGATACTTTTTAAAGCTCTTTATGTTTTTATTACTTTCCTTTTATAAAGAGGAGATGTAATAATAATAATAGTTAGTGTGGACGGATATTATCGCCTGATCTATCTCTTTTCTTTCATCGAATATCTATATTTTACTACATATTTCCTAGTTATAGTGTGTTTATGAACTTCACTAGATCACTTTTTAAGGTTCACTGATGTATTTATTATCATGATGTACTTACATTTTTGTTTTTTTATTCATGTAGCAGCAGAAGGGACCGACGACGTGACATCTTCATCCTTATCTTCATGCTCATTCATTATGCAGCCACTCACAACTAGCAACTAACCAAGAAAACGGGTAGATAGCAGGAAAGAGAGACTTTCGCTTACAAAACTTGTAAAGGCTTTTTCATCATGTATGAAAGATTATAATGTGGGTCTTTCTGATTCTGATAAAATTACTAATACTTCAATGAGGTTTTGTTTTAGATTTTAAAATGTATATGCTAATCAAATACTTAGATTGAGTACACACATGAAGGCAAGTGTGTCGGTAGAAACGCCATTATATCGTCAGAAGAGATCTCGAAAAAATGTGGAGCTGATGCTGCTGTTACCGGCTTTGTTCTACGTTATGTCGGAGATGTACTGTAGAAGATAAAAATGTTGAAGAAATAAAGAGGAACAAAGATTCTCTAGTTTGATAATGCACGATAATGTAATGAATGGCATGTATATTTGATGCTGTGTATTTCCTGTGGAATTTGTGGTATATATAAAACATATATATCAACTTTATGTAATGTATCCCAAGTTAAGAGCGCTTATCATCGCAACATTTATGAAACTTTAAGCCAAATTATATTATTTTACATTAGACTATGGACATTTCATAATTATGGAATATGATATTAATCGATAATAGATCTTGAAAAACTTAATTTGAAAATATATATGCTTACGATCTATCTGTCTAATATAGGTACATTCTCGTCTTGTATGAAATAAGGCCATCTCTTGGCGTGTAAAAACGAATATTTATTAACTTCTGAAGATGCTGAAGTGAAATGCCAATACTATTGTTGATTGTTGACTTAAGCAAAGAATGTAGTCGAATCGTAGAATTCGGGTAATATCATACTTGACAAGCCTAAAATCACTTATCTCTTTTCCGTTGTTTAGTTTTCATTTTGTTTATGACTCAGAAATCAGAAAGTCGTTACCTGATTGTGCTGAGCATATTTTGAAAAGAATAGAAATTGTTCCTCTACATATTTGTAATGCATACCAGGAAACACGGATTTACATGAATAATGGCTTGATTTCATGCAAGGTTCTCAGTATCCATTTGCTAGATGAACACCAATTTGGATATAAGTATAGCATGTCAACTCACCTTCTTCATAAAGTTATAAAAGATATTTGGCAAGAAGATGGAGGTGTACAATATACAAAATTCACGCCTTCATTCTTCTTAATCAGAGTGCTTTACTATGTACAAATATACCTAAAATAAAGTAATCCCCCGAATCCTCTATCCAAGTCTCAAAAAACTTTCTTTCTACCAATGAATTGTATGTTATAGATATGAATATTCAGTATTAGTTTATATCATGTGACACGACAACGTAAATTCTCATTAAGATTGCTGCGTTATCAAATTTACGTTTTTCTCTTTGAGAAGCTTAAAGTTTTCTGCAAGAAAACAGGAGAAAGTAGTAAGTTGGAAAACATTATGAATATGAATGGAGTACACTAGGTTTTTGGGATTAACTTGTATTACACATCGACAGCGTGCTATCAGATATTATGAAACGTGTTTTCTCATTCTCCTTCCTGCTTTCACCCACGCCATTTCCATCAGCAAACACTAGCAAAGCAGTTCCAACGAAAATATGCTATACCGTTTCCGACTGAGTATTTACTAGAAACTGAATTTGGGTTTTCTCTTAATCTTTTCCAACAGTTAAATATTTTTCATGTACATACCTAAGTGAACTAAATTAATACTAGCGTAGTTTCCTTTATCTAACATTTTCTTGGAGAAACAGATTGCTGAAATTTATCTGTATATTTAATTTCTTATGTTGGAAAGCAGTTTTTGAGAACTTCCGTCTAATTCTGATAACAAATTTGCAATAGAAAGATTTTCTCTCTACTTTCTTGTCGGTGCCGTTCTCTTCAACGTCTAAACCTACGAAAAAATCTTTCAATTTGGTATCAATTACGATTTTGCGATTAAATCGAGTTCATAATTTACAACAAGCATTTTGATTTGAAATACAAAGTAACTAAACTATAGGGAGTAATTGTATTAAAAACTATAATGATTACTAGGTTTATAACTTCTACTTTGCCTCCATATCATTAACGCAAACTTTTAATTCTTTTAGCATTATAATTTACCAAATACCTACAAATGCATAAACTCAACACATTATCCACTCGTTCTTACTACATTTCTTTTACACACGTATATATTCCTAATGCCTTTTCCTAAACTGAAACAGCAATGAAATATTGCTTCTTCAAAAATATTTTCCCAGGACTTGGCGTAATTACTTTCAAAGAGTTACACCAGGGAAATAAATCCTTTTCGAATGTACTCACGTTAGGGTTTATAGTTTACACATCGGTATCCAGTCAAACTAATAACAATTATTCCGATCTCGCTCCCTGCGTGTTTTGGAAAACAATATTACTTACGAATTGGATTTAATATTGTATACTCATATCTATTTTTAAAGAGTGATATTCCACTATACCCGCTTAACAAGTTAAGCATTTATACATTATTATTATTATTATTATTACAAGGGAAAATAAGTGGGGTCACTCTCAAAGGTTTCCAGAATCAATAAAAAATAGCAGAGAAAAAAACTGAGAAACGAAACGCATTCAACATTCCAAGTCCACTTGCCGACGTTTACGGTAGGTAAGTTTTAGTTGATTCTTTTTTTAAAACCGATATATTCTGGTGTGAGACACTGCTGTGGAGTTTTCCAGAATACAATATAAACCAACGTAAAGTTTACATAGTGGTCTAAATAGTTTTTACCTTTTACTCCTCTGTCCATGAAAAAGAAATAATATAGCTTACTTGACTCGACCATGACTAGACATTTAGAGATGAGGCTGTTTCACTAAATTACTAGGATAAATAATCCCGTCAAAAATATCCTTAAAACAAAGTAAAAAAGGATGCAAGGAGGAGAAAATGAAAAATGTGCCTACCGTCGTCCCAGAAAGTAGGCAGGTAGGTGGCTAGTAAATAAGTTTAACATGATATTGTACAATGTACCTGTAGAGCAAAACTCATGGCACGCCATAAAGTATAACGCACTGTTTATATTGCATTAGTAACTTTTATTATTATGAGTCGTCCGGCATAAAGGTAAGAGTGAAACTTCCCTTTTGCTTGCGTTACAGTTACGTTTTACGTTACGTGTGCGTTATTATCCGGCTTTTCTGTTCTTGGCCTAGTCACTTTCTTGTTATTTATTTCTTTGAACCAGCCAGCCAAACAATATATTTCTTCTTTGCCTCTACATATTATATTTACTTTGTGTACACTTTATATTAACTTTTTAGTTGGTTGTTCAGTTGTTGGTGCTGTGCTGCTACTTACTTCTCCTTTCAAAGAGTACGCACATATTTTAACTGGAAAATTCCTTCAAAAACCACGGCGGTCGGTCAGCGAGTAATGAGGATGTTTTGTTTGGGAGGGGAAGTAAATCATAAAGGTCTTGTTCTTTAATGTGTATATTTAGTCTTCCTCTCTGTGTAAACGTAATAACTACCCTTACAACAAAAATGTAAGAAGAAGCACTGCCACACCAGCAGCAGCAGCTTTAATAAAGTGAATGAAAATTCAGCTGGAAATAAAAGGGCGATATTATTTTTTTGGAATTTACCCAAAAAAGGAAAAAATATATAAAGATGAGGTCAATTGAGCGAAAAACCGAATTATAGACATTGTATTTCATAATAACATTTTTTGGGTGCGAACACGCATACCTATACGTTTAATAATACGTAGTTAAGCTGGGATAAAAGCCCTTATTCCCCTGAGTAAAATAACTAGCATATATATTTTTGATTTGCTTGACTTCACGTTGCTTGCATCATTTAATTGAAGGTAGGATAAGCCACGATGAAAATGATGATATTTTACAGATTTAAATTGCAGTCTTGTTGTATATTATTTAGTACTTTTACTCGTTATATAATTCGTTATGAAACTGGTGAGTAATAACAGTAATATTGCACACACACGGAAGATTTAAGTAAATCAAAAGGCTTAAATGCTATGTTCATGCTGAACAATTTATGGGAAAGCAGGGTGATATATGGTCGAAGGATTAAGTTGGAATGAAGGAGAAGAAGAAAGAGAAAGGAAAAAAGCAATTCCTTTGTTTGCGCCTTGGTGTTTTATGTAATATTATGATTGTAGGATGGCGTAGAAAAGCTTGAGCTGCTGAGCTTCCTCACCTGACTCTTGCTACTATTACAACTGATGATTATGATGAAATATAATTTAATATAGGACATGCGTAGTGTAGTACCACACCACACATGACTTAATATGACGGTTTGCTCTAGTTTCTGGTGCAATATGGGAAACGACTATTTGGTATGTTCCGTATAAAATATTTGATGTGTCTGTAACTTTTTTTGTTGGGTAAAAGGTAAAACGTTTCCGGATTGAGAAAAATCATGAAAATCTCTTTTAACAGCCATATAAGCAAAGGTTTGTCATGATCAGATTTATATATTTTTATCGTAGAATGAAAAGTGGAAGGATAAGTTCCTTTCTTCTCTTTTGAAAGACGACAAAGATGATGCAGTTCTTGGAGACAGCTTTTGAAGAGTTGCATGTCTTTTTACGTGTGAAAAGACTTTCTTGGTAATTCATGTGCGTCGTTGACCATAGAGTCACTAAAGTTGGGAATACGTTTTAGTAACTTATATTGGATGTAAAAAGGATACGTGTATCAAAAGACAGGTTAAATGCATATATACCTACTTTATATATGTGCATGTGTTCACGATGCCCGTGTGAGTAGTCCCAAAAAGAAGTTTTTAGTTGACTGAACTTTGTTGATATTAAGTTCCCTGCTTCACTTTTTTCACCCAACTCTGCCAACACTATTGTTAAACTGTCAAGTTTTTTGTACTTTCAGGTAGCATAGAATTAAATATATAATCCGTTGGATTGCTGAACTCTGGCGTTTCATTTTCACGTAATATTTGGGCACAATATGATTAACCTCTCCCATGAAAATTTGTTGGCTGTACTTAAATTGCACTATGGGTTCACGTTTTTTACACACCGTTTTGTAGAAATGCAGTCTCAATCACAACATCAGAAAGGACATCATATTTTGGATGAAGGGAATAAATGCCAGTTTCATGTTTAATTATTAGTCGCTTGGATTATAAATGAAATATGGGAAAGAAGGAAATAATCAATGATTTGGATTGTAGAATATCATAATGAACAGTACAATCACCATCAATCTTGGTAGAATTTATTTTCTTTTGAATTCTTTTTTAGACATAAGCTTTTGCATAGGTGCAGTTCAATTACTATCCCCCTCATTCAGAATTGAGTTAAATCTGGGTAGTAGTGTGTAGCTTTCATTTATAAGCTGAATGAAAATGTAGTATATATTTTATCCAGCTTAGAAGTCAAAACTGAAATTGTTAATAAAGCTCTTTAATTATTTGTTTGTTCTCAGGTACGTAAACCCCAATTTGGCCAAGCATGTTTTTGTATGACTGTTTCCGGGTATGTAGCATTTATATATGATTTGGCATCTTGTTAATTGCACATTCCTTCCCAAACATCATGTGTTAGAATGTTCATATTTGTAGACGTAAATACGTATTCAATACATGTGTACCCATATTTGTACACGTATTTTCTTTCATGGCATGCATGCAACTTTCAAGCATGTTTCAAAAGTTTTGGGAACTCTTGCTTAAAACCGCAGAAACTACGCATTCATGTATGTGTATAATTAGTGACTAGCCTAATTTTGGGTTAGATTTTACCAGTGACTGTGTGCTGTTTTTTCCAGCGACTTGTCACTCATACTTTCTGACAAATTATACTAAATTATAAGCTTTCAATGGACTCGGCTCTTCCAACTTTTGACATTCGCATGGCCTATTTTGTTGAAAAGTTGTTGGGCCCTTTTGTTGTACAACTGACTTAAAACCACACTAGACAAACAGCAAAATATTTTGAGCAAATGTCACATTTCACTGCTTATATTTCTAGGGAAGCTTCTAAAATCTTATCCAAATAACTTTTTTACTTTTGCAATGATTTGTTGGTTATGGAATAGAATTTCTATAAATAAGTACTTCATTCTCTCAGAGTTTTTGTTGAAATTGCCAGCTTAATTTTCAGATAATAAGTGACACTTTTACCGTAATAGCTGATGATGCAAGTTTATATTACCTAAGAACACATTCTGACTTTTTTGTAGTCTAAGGAAAGGCAGGTGAGAAACGTTTTACTTTTGACCCCCCTCCCACAAAACATAATAATAGACGATGAAAAGTTTCTGTGAACATAATGTTACCTTTTGAATTTTGGGGTTTGAAGTAAAAGACTTTTGCTTCCTTTTGTATCAAATTGTAGGAAAGTATGTCAAACTATTTCTTTTTACCATCTTCTTACATGCATATTTTTATGAGACAACAAAACAACATAAGACCTGCATATTACACTTTGCCTAGAAGTTATGATGGTGGAGATACAGACGGAACTCAAAGCTTTTTACATACAAACTATTTTAGATTAATTTGACTCAATCAAAGGCTCTACTTCTAATATTTCTGCTGTGTCGAGGCACGCTCCAACTTAATTGAACCTGAAAGTGGCTTTTGATTAACTCATATACTTGTGCATGGTAATAAGGTCGACATGTTTGCACCGTGAAATATCTTTTACCAGGCAATATAGCACTAATACTCCTTCTTTCATCGGCCGTCTTTCATCATCAAGAGTTTCTAATTTTATGAGAGTTATGAAAGCTGTTGTTAGTTAACTGTGAAATCATTCATAAAAAGTTGTTTTTATTACATGTCTAAGAAGGATTGTACTATGTGCCTATAGTATACATAAATGTTTCAGTGAATGCTGTGTGCTATATGGCAGCGATAAGTACCATGTCTAATTTTAATGTGACATCATTATACAAACATAAAAATCCACTCGATTTTATTTTTACGGCTGTTTGCTTGTTGGCCTGCCCTTGTAAAATGTTTCTTGGGTGGTGCCATGAAAAAAAGAGCCGGTTTCTTTACTGGAAACTTTACCCTTTTGTTAATTTATTTCGTTTTCTGTTCTTTCACAAAATTTTGAAGGCTCACGCGGTGCTTATGCCGCAAACAAAACTCATGTTGGCTGGATTAAAAAGACAGGCCAATGTCAGCAGTCAAATCTTGTCAGAATTTTTTGTATAAAATGTGGAAAGAAGGGATTCGCTGTGGTACTGAAGAAAAATGATAGCATATCACACACAGGATTATAGCATATTTTTGAAGTTTTATTCATATTTTTCATGGGCGGATTCATAAATACCTAAATTACGATGCATCGCTGCTTAAAATTATATATACAGGTATGCCTAATACGGAGGGATGAACTGCTTGTATCATCGGTTTTGATCAAATATGCGTAAAAACGTCTCCTTGTAGGTAAACATACTCAAACCCATGCTTTTAACCCTTCCACCTTACGTCACAATAGCATAACAAAATAAGTTTTGAGTAACCAAAAAAAACTTTTGCCTGTCCAGGTATTAGTTGTCCATACGGTGGACATACGTGTTTTCTAGTTTCTAACCCATTTACTCAAATCAAAGTTTTGCCTCTTGGCATGCTTTTGCATATTTACAGGAGTGCAAGAAACAGCAGGATATATTTTTCACGTTTAGGTGGTCCGTTCTTTTTGATCAAGCAGAAACGGAAAAGTTTTAGTTTTCCATGAGGCTTTCTTTATTCGTTTCTGGGGACTTTTCTGTCACTTTTTTATGGGAAACTGAATGTGAAAACCAAAATATTGAATGTGGATTCAACTAACTCTGACTGGTTGACGTTGAGTTTTGAGGAACGAGCTGGAGCTCCCCGTTGACATGTAGTTGATTCTTTTTTGGATATGAGCTGTAAATCAGTTCTCGCTAACTCTGTTCTTCGTCGTCAACAAACAAAGTTACTTCTTTATCCTCATTTTGATTCTCTGGTAGAACAAACGACAAACACTTAGGCATGTCTATTTTCCTTACACCTTGTTTTTTTGCATATATTCTTCTCAGAAATTGTGGGCTAATTTTATTTATTTTTTACAAGGAAAAGTTGATTGCTTTGACACTTGGCAGGTTTGTAGATCGATAATGAGATTTTGAAGCTGTACGTATAAATCCTGATATTTTGTAGATGAAATTCCTTATGTGCTTATATCAATTCTCAAGATCAGCAGAGAATTATCTCCTGAATACTTTCGTCTTCTTCGGTTTTAAGATTGGCATTATAAGTCCTTGTATGGGAAGCTAACTTGAATGAATGTGTCCACCAAATCGAAATACAGGAAACAACCATTTTAAAAAATCGGCAGTACTAATTCACCACTACCAGTTCAGTACCAACACAGTCGTCATCATATCAGCAGCCAGAGTTTGAAAAAAGGAAACCGACATAACTATTGGATAAGTACACATGTAAGATGTCAAGCGATGTTTGGTTAGCGTCAAGTTTGGATGATCATTTATGTACCAGGCTTGCAAATCACCTTGCCTAACAAGCCATTTCAAATGTCAAATCCAGCAGTCCATAGGTGTTTCCAGTCACCTTCTTCGGACATTATCTGATTTCACGTGTAATTCTCATCTTTCTCGTTCCCAACCAAAAAACGCATATGCATAAACATTTGAGCTTATTTATATGCCCATTTCTATTCAAAAAAAAATATATTATCACTTTGCGTTTTTCCAGTTGATATCTTGTCATTATCATTGCTACATCACCACCACAAATACGGCAAGCATAAACTCTCTCCTGAAGTAGTTTGCAGTATACATGTCACCGTCACCTGACGGAAATTATAATGGGCTATGTCTTATTCACGCAGTAAAAAAACGCAACAACTCGGTTACCTTTTAAGCTTCTTCTGTTTCATTTTTTTGTGTGTCCTCCTGTCCATGTGACAGCTGGAATAATAAAGGAATTATTAGGAATTAGGCTTGTATGCTCGTCTCCTGAATAAAAAGTACATTTTATCCCACAAGCTTCAAGCTCATTAGTAGTCTGAATAAAGCAATAAGACAAAAAACCAAAGTGTTAGCGTTCTTCATTCAGTACGATTATGATTACTTCACATGATTAAATTATTATTATTATTATTTCATTTTCCAACAAAAATCAACTACCACTTCACTCCAAAGTTGTCTGCGTACTCAAACCTTTATAACAAATATAAATTTTGTTTCAAACTTTGTCTCTTCTTTTATAACTTTGTCGTTGACTCTCTGGTTCTAGTATATTATGTATAAGATGTCATTTTAACCCCTGACTGAGTTTTCTTTTGAAAGGAGTGTAGTCCTGTCTCACCTGTAATAACACTTATTCTTGCATTGCTAATGCTACCACTACCACTTTTGCTGCCTCTGTTTATTTTAGACGAAAAAGCAAAATCTGACTTTACTACGAGTATACCTGCAACTTTAACTTTGGCAAGTTATTTCCGGAGTCGCGTAAAGAGGAAAAGTTGATAACTTTTGCTACACATACTCACACGAGTTGTGTAAACTCTTGAAGAATAAAATAACACAAGGGCCACAAAGCTTCTGTTTAAAGATACATACACACATATGACATGCTGATACGTGTTGTTCTTTTCTCCAGTCAAGCTAGTTAGCTAACCTGAAAAAAGAAACTTTTTATCAGGCAGTGTCTGATTTGGTGCAACTTTTCCCATGCATTCTTCTGTCATGTCTCTAAAAATACATAAATACAAAAAGGCTCAAAAGTTGTTCGGAGAAGATCCAGGACATCTAAATTGCATACTTACTACAGAGGAAACAAGAAATCCAAACTTTTTGATTATTTAAGCTACATTACAGACTGTCCAAGAGGAGAAAACGTCACACTTGTTTTCAAATTATAAATCCTTTGACTTATGCATTATTTAAAATGCACGGAAGGGAGTTTCTAACTAGTGCATTTTTAAAGTAAACATTTACAAGCTCTTAAAAAATACATACACATCACGTGACAGTTCTTCAGTAATAACTTTTATATATAGGACTGTCCTCATACATCCATGAATCTATACGAAAATGAAGTTTAGTTTATACTTTGTTTGGTGATAGGAATGATGGCAGCAAAACAAGCTTTGACGTTTCGTTTATTGTCAATGATTTGCTTGTACGTGTTTTTTTTATCCTAGACTGCATTTACGAGGAAATTACGTCAAGCATAAATCTTGAGGTTTGATTTGACTGAATTCACTACTCGCTCTATCGTAATCTAAGCAATGATTATTACGCCATTCCATACTCATGTCATCTGGTTTCAGTTATGATAGCCTACTGGTTTTCAAAGTAGTTTTCTTGTTTTAACATATTTATCGAGCATATATAGTAAATATACTTTATCAAATAGAGATATGTTGCGAAGAAGCAAGTGATACAATGTTATAGCCACTAATAAAAAAATGCTGATAAATATGAACTTGAAGGAAGGACCAGTCAAGTCTAAAATATTTTCATTATTTCTTACACTTTGTTTCATATCCTAACATATCATCGTGGGTATCACTATGAATATATTCTCATAAAATATAAAGCAAAGCTATCTAGCTCACTTCAATCACTTTACTTTTTTCTGATTTTCTTTTGAACCATGCAAATAGGTATGCATAATATCCTTTTGTCTTGTCTCTTATTGTGTGTGATGGTGCTCATTATGTAAGCTTGAACGCGATTACCAGACACCACTACTTATTTATACCCTTTTATTTTTTACACAGCAGACTATAGTACGAAGAGCAACACCAACACAGCAGGCGGGTACTGTTATCAAAGGAAAATATACCATTTGCCTAGAGATTAAGATTAGGCGAGTATTAATCACTCAAGAATCCTATAACTTGATTTTCTTGAGATGATGATACTGTGATGATGACTGGGACGGGAAAAAGAAGTTGAGCTAGTTGGCTGAGCTCTCTCGTGAGCAAACCCTTCTTGCTCTGCATTGGTTGCCGCTAATTGGCTTAATGGCACATTTTATTGCTCTTTCTGCCAGTTGTTCTGCATATTATGCATGACTGTCTGTGTGGTGAATATAGAGACTCGGCTCTGAAGATAGAAGAAAAATGGTTTTTGCAATTTCTCCTTTCCTGTTTATTCATCAAAATGGAGAGTCATATATTGTATCATATCATCATCGTGGCGAATGAACATGTTCTTTGATAACGATAATGATAATAGACTGCGTGTTTGTATGTATGCATAAAAATTATGATTGGACGAAAAAAAAATAAACTTTAACTTTTGGTAAACATGTAATTTTAAAGCTGTTATCATCAAAAGGCAGCTCATGCGGTTTCTGAAGTTAATTTTACTCTGATAACCTGCTACTGTCTTGATACTGCATTTTAATAAATCGTTTAATCATTTTTGCAAGATGGTGGTCTTCCCCGTCGAACCTGGACTTGGACAAGTTTGCTTTTATTGCTTTCTCATAGCTTCTTCTCTTGATTTTAATTATTTTCATTGTGAGAACAAATAGTAGTCCAGTGTTGTGGCTACACATGTCCAGTCTATTTAATACCAGATTAGAATGGAAGAATTCGCATATGACGTCACTGAAATTTATTTATGGAATCAAATTACAAAGCTGACAAACAGGCTTTCAAAAAGGATATTATATTATTATATGTCGGGTTATTGTTTGTTTCTTCCACTGACAAAAACTTACAACTAAAACGAGCTGCGTGTTTTCTTTTTTTAATAATGAAGGTAGTAAGATAATTGTCACAAATCTTAAACAAGTATTTTTCTTTCTTATTTACATGGAGAAGAACAAGAAGTTATCACTTTGAATATAGCACTGACTACAGTTCCGAGTGTTCAATTTAGCAACAGAGAATTGATAAGATTTTTTTAAAGTAATGAATTTGGAGATAAATAATAAAATTATTTATCTGAAAATTATTATAATCTTGACTTTCAATCTATTGCTACCATGAAAGACACAGTTTTTCCTTTTCTTCTATACATGCACGATGCACATTCATTCATACTACAAAGAGGTAAATATTAAAAGAGATAACACTGTTTTATTGAATAGAGTGGATTGATTGACATTTCATTTGTTTGTAATGATGCCCTCTCCCGTATGGATTCGCTCACCTTAATTTGCGAACAATGTGGAATATCTCGACACTCTATCCATCCACCTTTCATGTTTTATATATATAAATTGATTATAACTTATAACGTGACATCGTCACATTGGAATCCAGTGGAGTGAAGAGGTGTCTAAATCCTGTGTGCATTGCATTTTATGATGTGACATTGAAAACTATGTGATTGGAATTAATCAATAAAACCTTCCTCTTTCTCTTTCTATTATCAATTATGAATTTGTCCTTATATTAGTTTAGACATGGCATTGTATTACCTAGTAATATAAGCTAATAGTTTATTAGCAAGCCTATGTTGTATGTGGTAGTCTATTAAGGTTTCAAAAACTAAATACTACAAGGCCGCATAAAACAAAATTAGGCACTTTTATGGTATGTTATTTACACAATCAATAAAATATTAAATCTATTCTATATATTCCATTTAAACATTCAAAGGAGGTAGTATACAAAACAAGACAACTTAACTTCTAAGAAAGTAAAAGTGTCTTTACTACACTACACATTCATTATTGATCAATGGGTTGGAAAATTCATAAACAATTTTAGAAAAAAATATGGGCATTATACTATGTCAGTCGGACATGTCTTTATGTTTTAATAGTAGAAAAAATACTTTTAGTTGCGGAAGAAAAATTTTGATCATTGTATGCAGTTTAGTTTTCAAATCTGACACGTTTTTAAAAACTATTGTAACTGATGGAATGATCTTTATACCCCGATACCGCCGAGATTTGCCATGCTAGTCATTGTACATATTATGCTATAAAATCATTGACTGAATCGATGTTATTCTTGCTAGATTGATTACCCTTACCCCGAAGTGTTTGTTTTGTAAAACTAATACTTGAGAGGAATGCGTGGGTTACTTTCGTAGGTGGTTGCAGCGGATATTACTGGAAAATTGTCTCTTCTACCTAGGATTCTGACGTCAATCATTTCTTTAGTACTAAAAGTCCACTGGTCCATCAAAATCACATTAATTTCTGCTTTTTGAATTGAGACAGAAATGCAATGAATATTTACTATCTTTTGTGGAAAATTTGCCAATAATCATTGAAATATCCTTTGTAAATGAAATGAAAGCCAATTTTTTGCACTGAAATTATAATACTATGAAATCTTAAATTAAAATTTGCAAAGGTAAATCGCATTCTAAGAAAATTTAATTTCGGTTATTTCATTTACGACTTTATAATAGTTGGATAGTATTCATTATGTTTTTCATCGTAGGAAAAGTTATCAAGAAAACTATTTCTGAATCCAATCATCTTATTTTATAGCAACGGAAGAAGAGAAATCTGAAACACACGCATATAAAACTAAGAAGTAGCTTTGCTCAAGATTTTTATCATGGAAAATTTTCCTTTAGAAAAAATTATATGCACTAGCAGCAGAGAAGAAAAGGAACAACAAGCAAATCCAACATCACCATTATTGCTTTTTTGAAAGATTTGGTTGTTGGCGGTTGAATATAAATATATTTGATTTTATAAAAATTGTGTGGTTTGCGCTGTATATATCGTATTATGTACGCAATAAACAGTCTCAATATACTTTATTGTCTGAGCCAAAAGAAAAAGTTTCAAGAAGACTACTTGCTATAAAATTTGAAATTGTGTACTTATTTAGTACTTGGATCGATGTAGTATAGGATGCGTAATACACCTCGGTAAAATAAATGATATGATATATATATTTTCGCTATAAACTATTTATTCAACCGTACATAGTGTGATTCTCTCCTTGATGCTTGTTTTTCACGTTTGGAAATGGCTTTTGGATGAATAGATTTGTTGGAGGCTGCCCGTAGTCCTCTTTGATTCCTTCTCGGCGGGTACTCCAATAAACTATTTCATACAGTTTTTTCTTTCTTTTTTGATATTAGAAAACGTCACGTCACAATGCACGACTAGTTAATATATGACACATATATAATGTTAAGATAAGCAATCTGTGACAAGTTGTGTGTACAAAAAAAACTGAATGGATGGTTTTTATGCACATTTTTATCAAATTCATGCTCTTCATCATCAGAGTTTGTTATGCACTCAAATTATTAGATTCTTACTTATACTGACGAATATCATACATTACATGGATTTCGGAGTACTCATAATAATAAGCATCGTATAAAACACCAACATTTACGGCTTCATGTGTAGATATTTTTATATCACGCATTTTTATATGACATTTCTATTTAGATGATATATACTCATGTTGCTTTTGTATTTGGTCTACACCAGATGGAAAGAAATTATTCTCCATTTTCCTGATTACATATCATAAAACTTTGTTTTTTTTGTAATCGAAAAAATCTTGCAAAAGATTAATATACATTTTTTCACTGATTACCATTCTTCTTACAAAATTTTAAAATGTATCGTGACATTATGTACGTATTATTTTTCGATATGTTTAACGATCGCTGTAATTTAAAATTTTTCTTGGATTTCGATTCAGTCGGTAAAAACCGTTTTAATTTCAAAAAGCCTAATTTTACGATCCAGCTATTAAGACAAAGTATATTTTACCCGTTGCATTTAAAGCAGCACTTTAATACTGTTAGGAGGAAAGGCTGCCCGACAAAAATTGTTCACGTACTTAGCTGTTTTGACATCATCACAAGCTTTTCAGTAACATACCAAACACACGCAAACTTTCACATCACAAAAATGTCAACTCGTATTTTTCCCTTCGCCCTATCTCCAATTTTTTGCATGAAATAGGTCAAAAAGTCAGTCACAACGACAAAACAACAGCCTACAGCGTCGAGGAAAATATAAAGCGCAAAGCGACTACACAACAAGAATATATTGAATAACAGCGACAACAAAAGCAAGACAAGGTAGTATATTGTGTAAATATTTAATGTCCGGTTCTATTCATCATGTATTCCTCACAACACGCACAATGCAGGTTACGCACGTCCACAACTCTGTAAAATCCATTTCCTTGAATGCTTTTACGCTATTTAGGTCCCTTTGGATAATAACATGATATGCATACATACATTCTAGTGACAAGGGCTGTGTAATGTTGTTTATCTCTTCCCAAAAAAATATTATGACGAAGACACACGAGACGTTGTCCCAATTTTTGCTTCGCTCAACTCCCTTTAGTATTGCGTGAAATATTCTCATTAAAGTTTCCAGGCTGGACAACGGTCTGTGGTGATGGATGGAATGGAGCTGTCATTTGAAAAAAACTATGGACAGAAATTAAGAGCAAGCGAAACAAGAAAGCAACAAGCCGCTGCAAAAAATATTTAATGGTTTTATCCTTTCTTTTTGGTTATTCACGATTTAAAATGTACCTTACACGGACTATAATTCCAATGTCAATGTCTATTTTCATATAAAAAACTGCATGTACAATATTCCATTTTGATTTTGAATAAAATATGCAAATTCATAGTTGGATAATCCTTTTCGTCATTTTTACAACTTTCATATTTTTGCTGATATTCACATTTCTCTTCATATCTCTGATTATTAGAAACGAAAAAAGTACGTTGAAGCTGTGAATAAAAGAGAGACAAAATCCATGATGACTAATAGAATAGTAGGAAACGTGGGCATCCATATTCTACAGACACAGCTTGACAACTCGTTAGTATATAACCGTTGCGCGTTGATAGAGCAGAGTTGTTTTGGGAATGATCTTAAGATGAGTTGTCAATTTGTAAGAAGAAGATGCATGGCAATCTGTTAGAGAGAATCCGTTGTCACTTTAAACTTGTGAGAGTGCAAAGAAAAGATAAAATACGACATGGAATAAGTTAATCGATGTTCTTATATACTAGAATACGATATATAAGAGAATTTTAAAGTAAATGAATCTACGTATATATTATTTTAGTTGAGCATATAAGCAACATGTATTGTTTGTAAGAGTTGTTTTGTTAGTTATTTAAGAAGGAGCGATCCAGTGTATCGAACAAAAAACTCGAAATTCATTGATGTCTTGTAAAAGAGATGCAGACAGAGAGGAATAGAAAAACAAGAGTTGTTTTAAGGGCTTGGAGTCAGCATCTTTCTCACTCGGAAAATTTATTGCCTTCTTGCATTCATTGACTAAGTGGGTGCGAGACCAGATTTACTTTCTGCTCGGTTTTTTGTCTGTTTCTAGACTCTTTTGTTTTCCTAAAGCACTGGAAAAAACAAATTGGAAATCGACCAGTCTTATTTATTTAATCTACACAACACAACGGTGCCAATTTTCCATTATATGCTTATTGCTTACGTAGTTTTATTGCTTCAGCAAGCTTCACAATGAAGTGATGTTGGTGGAATATGAAGGGTGCTAGATGTTATAGATGTGCTTACTTACACGTATGTTTTTTCCTCCGTCGTTAAATTCAAATATTTTTATTTTGAATGATTGTCGGTATATTCAACAATCACATTCTAATTTAGTTTTTATTTTCAGAGGTGACACAGGTAAATAGGTAAATTTTTTACCTAAAATTCACTCATGAATCAATTATATTTTCCATTTTTCTTGTTTAGGAAATCGAATATTGAGATGACCAATACGCCATAGTGCCGGATAGAATCTGTCTGTAGTATAGCTTCTTATCTGATGTTTTGTTTCAACAAGACATTGCTGGCTAATATTACAGCAGTCTGAATATAAAATGTAAATGTGTTTCGTAACGAACAAGTTTTTGGTTTACCTTAGAGAAAGAAATAATTGTGACATAACAGATGGGTCAAGTTACTGTTTCACAACGACTGTTGCAGTAAAAATGCGTGCATGTAGAAAATAAAATTGTTTTCACGAAAGGACCAATAAATAATTAACGAACCTCGTCGCTTGTTAGGAATCAATTAGATTCTAATTGGTAGTATTGCTTTCAACCATTTTTAGAATGCGTATCTTTCGTAATGCAAGTGTACTTACTTTTGAATACATACTACAAAATGTATAAAAGGTTTGGAACGACGATGAGTAAAAGACATAAGCTCAAAAAGAACACGAAATTTTTATAAGGACATACTATTTTTTAATACTTATGAGTTGTTGATTCTTAAACTTACTTCATGTTAGAACATTATTTACTACATAAAATTGAAGATTCATATGCCCAGCGACTAGAAATATGCAATATATTTAATATAATTCGCCACAGTTTTAAATTCTAGGGAAATATTTTAATCGTTTTTATTGTTAACCATTCTTTTTATGGCTTTTAACGGTATAATTTTCTCGACATTTTTGGAAGGTCAAAAGGTAGTTGTTTATTTATATGCTGTGGTGAGACAGCCGATTGGTCTAGGTTGGTCATAACGTTTTTACCAATTTTACTTTATCTGGCCCACATGACATATCTTGGTTCATTTAAAATTCTATTATTGTATGTAATATGCAGCACTTGTAATCTTTTATGGGAATCAACTTTTGTAAACGATTGCATCTATTGAACATCTCAAGCCTCCTTAATGATTTTAGTGCATTTCTTTACGAGCGCAGGGTATATCATTTGTCACTCAAATTATATGATGATTTGTAGCTGACTGGTATGATTAATGGGAATTTTAGCGTCTCAAAAATATAAAATATATACTTCTTTTTACACAAGAATTCTTTTAACCTTTAGTTAAATTCTTTAAAATGCTTTAATGGCAGAAATAATAAGCAATTTTACGTGTTTATGTATTATAGACAATCAATAGACAAGAATTGCATACTGATGATTATTTAGAAAATGAAAGGACGGTATAATTTTCAAAATGCCGACAGAGATGGTCCAACGAGGACACATTTTTTAACAATATGCTAAGTAAGCGCTTACAATTTTGTCTCTTTATAGCCAAAGAAATAAGGCGGTGGCTCTGTTTTATGCACAGAATGGGAATGAGCTGAAAGGGGCGATTTTATTATGTGGTTTTCTTGGGTTTTGGCTAGGTTATGATGATGGGCTCTTGTTGACTTGCTTGTTCTTGGCTGACATATAGACACACACCACTTATTATTACAACCGCATTATATTATAGTTATAATACGACTGATCGTCTACATATTTAAGTAATATGGTGTCATTGTCTCTTCTTGACTTTTTGGCTTTTGTCTACCTGAAGGAATCTGGAAATTATGAAAAACGACGAAAATTTTATGACGACCAGGATTGCATAAAGAATTGGTTGAGAAGAGAGAAGGGAAAACAGAGCTGACAAGTAGAGAAAGAAGCGAAAAACCAAAAAGGACCCATTTTATTCACTTTATTACTTAGACTGCTGCTCATATGTACATACATTATAAATTACACTTCTCGAGACAGAAAAAACTTTTTTTTACAGATAATATGCTTAAGCAAAGAAGTGACGAATCCCACAAGACCACATTTCATTGAGACCATATAATTTTGATGATAAATGTGTTGGCAAGAGAAGAGCGACAGGGGTATTTGTCTTTTAACTAGAGAAAATGTTTGATATGTTGACTGATGATGATTAGAATGACGACGAATATATGGTGGATGATGAAGGAAACAATAGGGAAGAAGTGAAGAATAGATTTGTTATAGGGAGCAAAATGTAAAGTTAAAACACACATCACATTCATAATAATTTCTGTTTGTAATAGTCTGACTTTGTAAGCATACTTGACAGTGCACCAAAATTCACTTGACTTATGGTTAGGTAGGTATTTGGACTCATTATATGAAACGTGCACAAAGGTATGTCGTGCGGTTTAGTTTGGTTGTTAAAAAGGCTTGTATCTCCTCTCCTCATTTGTATCATTAGCAGGGGAAAATGGGAATGTTTCCGCTATCTAATGTCTGGCATTAAAATTTTGGTGAGTTTTAAGTGACATCGCATTATTTGCAGACGCTTATATAAAATGCATTTACATTCATTTCATTTAGCCTTTTGGTGATGCTAGATCTGAATGAGCAGATAGAACAGAGCAGATTATTAGTGTAATTATTTGGGGTTTGCCACTATCATGCTGTTACGGTTGATATCAGAGAGAAAGAAAGGGAAGAGAAGTCAAAATGATGAAATGTTGCAAAATGCGTTGAAATATAATATAATCAAAGAAACGATGATGCTTTTGCTAAAGAGTCATACAGATGAATGATGATGATGGATAAGATAAGTTGATGACGAATAGAAGGAAAATGAGTGTCATT
This sequence comes from Entomobrya corticalis, assembly GCA_034694325.1. Classification (NCBI taxonomy): domain Eukaryota; kingdom Metazoa; phylum Arthropoda; class Collembola; order Entomobryomorpha; family Entomobryidae; genus Entomobrya; species Entomobrya corticalis. The sequence continues at coordinate 42,745 of JAQFYG010000117.1, forward strand.
ATCCGAAAAGAGTTTGATGAGCCGTTAGAACAAAAATGCTCTAAGGTTAAGTACATAAGTAATCATATGAGAGAACTTATTAAGAATTCGTGGAAAGGCAGGGGAGAAAAAATATTTTTATTGTATAGTCCTTCTAGAATTTGCATCTGTCAGTATATAGTGCCGTCTTTTTTCTGCATGCACAGAATACCATGATAATTATAAAGAATAATATCTACAAAACGAATTTAATGTCTTTGCAGAACTATGTAATTTTTTAAACAAACCTGATTTTTTTCTTTATTGCACACTGACGGGCGTAAAATAAGCTGCTGATTTAATTTACGAAAGGAAAAGGTCCTGTCTTGTCTTGTCTGCTGCCTTGCATGGGTATAAATGCTAGCCTGTAGTCTACAATCATCTTGTTTTGACAGACACAAATAATTTTGTTGAATGATAGGTGGTATGTTAAGAAAATTGTGTGTTTTGTCTTTGAAATTTTCATTTTATAACGTATCATTTCGTTCAAGTGAGCACATCCTTTAGGCAAATACACATCATTCCCCAAAATTATATAGTTGTGCTAGTAGTGCAGGTATAAACGCGTCGTATTACAGGCTTTAGGGGAAAAATAAATGACTCATCTTACGTTTCTTGTGTTATGTGTGCGTCGGGGAGATACAAGACATTTTCAGTCTGAATTTTCATTTTCTCCGTTGAAGGAAGTGTTAGGGGAATACCTACTTTATTTTCTCGCAGTTTTCATCCGTAAACACGCACACTTTTGCACACAAAGCGAAATTAAGGTGATTTCATTTACAAAAAAGGAGCATTATGTTGCCCAAAGAAATTGAGTTCGTTGGTGGTGGTTTCAAGAAGTAAACGGATTCAGTTTTTTTGGTTCTTTCCAGCGGTGCGTACAGCAAGCTGACCACACATTATTATTAAAAGCACACAATAAGGTAATAATAACAGCACTAAATGCAAAGGACAGGTGGAGTTTTTTCCATCACCGCTAGTTGGTTGTTTTACTACAAGAAAATTATGTGTAAATAGCTTTTTTTATACTCTTCTGTCGTCGTCGTTTTGTTGTTTTTGCAGTTGTATAAGAAAGCAAATGATTTAAGCAGTTATATACATTTACTTATTCGTGATCGGTCTTCGTCAATTACCTTGTCATTTTTGACAGTGGGGGTGGACATGTTGACGAATAACCTGGAGTTGTTTGTTCTTTCGACCTTTTTGTTTCTTCCACTTCACTACTGCCATGTATAACAATCCATCTGTTCTTATTTCTTACTGCCCGATTTTTTATTATTTGCAATGAAATGAAAAAGGAAAAAACAAAATAGTTAGGGATTTATTAAATAAGGCAAGAAGAAAGCAGATGGATGACCGGAGACAAACATATATTTATAGCGCTAAAGAGCTTTGCAGCAAGTACTATTTACTTTGGCTGCCCATTCTACAAGAAAGTCTACCTCCGCAACCATTCATTTGGAAAATGATTATTACACTACTCAAGCTTAAAAGTGGTAGTTGATTGTGTGTAATGTTTGTATAAGAGCAACAGTAATAAAATAAGGAAGCAAACAGTATCATTACTACAATATGACCTTGACAAAGCATATAATTTCCAATGTGAGCACGCACCTTCTTTTTTCGTTTTGAAAGGAAAATGAGGAGGGTTATTATTCCTTTTGTTATGTCATCTTAAATAGCTGGTTGGTATAAAAGCCACCGAAAAGCCGAGGCATTCCTCTGCCTTCACGAAAGAATTTTAAGCTTGAAATGCCAATTCTTCTTCCTCTCCTCTCTGTTGCTGTTTATAATATACATTCTTATCGAAGGAAAACGGTTTGTAAGAAGAATGAATGACGATATGATGTTGATGACTGAGACTATATAATGTGTAGTTATTATTAAAGCAAAACATTTTCTTTTCTAAAGTCTCACGTGGCAGGCTGGCAGCAATATACAAAATGCTCGCTTTGCAGTCCAAAACAACAAAGGGAAGTTAATACGAAGAGTGCGTTGCACAATGCGAGAATTTAGTTCATAAATATTTTCATTGTAACCCGATGAAAGCTGTCTCTAGCTTTATGGCTTGGTTTTGCGTCTGGTTAGACGCGTTTTATTCATTCCATGATTCCATTTCACGTCATTTGCTTTGAAAGGAGACGACGAGACAAGTTAAGCCAAATCTTAAGCAGAATACCTACGCTGCTCCTTTCACCTTGGTACATACATACATTTATAATATGCACACAGATTAGAAATGATGTATATCCATATATGTGTGAATTTTGTGTATGCGTGAATTCCCTCCACCCTGTATTCTATTCTTGTCAGGTCAGTGATTTATGGATATTTTTCCAATTAACAGACCATATTGGAAATAAAAAGATGAAATAAAACGTTGTCTATAATGCAGCCTCTTTTGATTTATACAATTTGATTGTTTGCTGATTTATTACAATGAATATAATTCACGACTTGATTAGAAGAAAAGGATAGTATGTATATGCATTTAACAATGTACATTATCTTTATCTTTAGTGTTGATGAGAAGATATATATCATTACCAATGCAAGGATGGAGCTTATTATAAACCAAAGTTAAGTTTTTGTCTCGACTAAAGTATTTATTCTTCTCTCCATTCATTTCTTTTTGTTGTTGTCAATGCAAAAAAAATAATCATTAGTGCTTCCAACGAAGAATATATAAAAAGACTGTTGTTGATACTATTGAGAATGTAGCGTATTTGGTGTGTAGTAATTAAGTGAAAGTCATTCATTTCTTTGAGGTTCATTCATTGCATTAGCTTGAGGTGAAGAGGCGTGTAACACACTTGTCACACACTCACTCAGTGAAGCGATATAGCAATTTATAGAAAAAGAAAGATTTCCTTTTGTTATGCACATTTACCTTTTATACATTTTTAAATGGACAAAATAATTGAGTGTATTCATATTCGCACATCTCTGTGCCAAAGTGAGTTGGTCAATTATGCATTTTTTCAATGAGGCGAGCGTTTAGTAATTATTATTATTTTCGGGTCGTCACAAGGTCTCCTGCTCATTATTAGTTTGAGTTATTTGAATCCATTCTAGAAGAATGTATGTGTTATATCTGCAGGCAGACAAGCGAATATTATTATTTTTAGGAGTAATATTCATAACAATGCCTTTTGGGCATGTGTATATCATAGGCTCATTCATACTCCGGCTGTCTTCATGGGTCCTACTCATTATTATTATTAACCGATGCCAATTACGTGCGACTGGTGATAATGATTACGGTAACTTTTAACGTTGACAAGCCTTAAGAAAAAGCGTCGAATAAGAATATGTTAGCTAATATAGCAAGTAAACGTTTAAAATGGCATAACAAATTGCAAAGGTATTCAAATTCTTTTCTATGCACTTCATTCACATTTTAAAGCTATTTTAGTTGGCCGGTTGTCTTCTCATTTATTGTGATGGTTGTGCTGTGTCACACCTTTACAATTATTTTTAAAAGAAGATATTTCACAATATCGATGTGAGTCTGGCAACTAAGAAAATTACGTGTATCTTTTTAAATTATCATGTGTCTTCTTTTTAAGCCGTCATCTCTTGGTATATACGGCTTAAAATTCATTACGTTCAAAATGTCTTTCCATTTTCCCTATCATCTTGCTTGAGAGTCTTTTTTACAGACTTATTGAAATCCTTTCCTATTTGAATGAATTCACATCAAAAGAACGAGATTTATCGCATTGTTCTTCGTAGATTCCGTTCCTTTATATCTCTTCCTATTGTTGTAAACTGAACTGAGAACGAACGAATTGTAATACTTTGGGCTCTACTCTACGCTGCTATTAAGTGACATTTAAATATGAAAGGAAGAAGGTTATCAAGAAGTCTGGCAGATGGGAAGAGAAGGAGTTTGTCTGGTGCATGTAATAATGTACATATTTGAATAAAGAAGTAGCATGAGAGGATTTTGTTATTTTGTAAAACTTATGTTGAAGAGATGATGTGACCAAGATTGCTGAAATTTAGTCATTCTTCTTTACTGGAGGAACAATAACGATCATAATACAATAATATTATTTTATTAAACAAGAAAAGGAGACGAGGTGTGGGTTGAGAAAAGTGAGTGAGTGAGATTTCCTTTTCGTTTGAGAAACTGACATAAAGTACTTCTAGTACATTTATCTATCCAGTATATTATATGTAGTGCTGGCACATGACGATGATAAGTATTTAAATATTCAGAGAAAATAGAAGGTGGTGGCTGCTCACTTGGTATGAAAATTTAAGAAAAAAAGAACTAAGGGAGCAGTAATAGTAGTAAGAACAGAGAAAACGGCAATATTATTTATAAAGAAGGAAAGTCCTTAAACTTGAGAAAATGAAGTGAGGGAGAATGAGATGAAGATAAAGAGCTTTAAGAGGATTAAATGAGGATTATGGCACCACTTGATTTCACTGGACTGTAGTGTGGTGATATTCACCTGTCCGCTTCTGACATTGAGCAGGACATATTGTTATAACCCGTGTAGTTGGATAAGTAGCAAATAGGATATAAGCATGTAAAAGGTATAGTTTAAACAAGCAAGTTGTAATCTAAATATAAAATGAGTTATCTAGTCATCATATAAGATTTGGTTAGTTTTAGTGCAAAGTAGGTATTGCATGGAATCAAATAAAGTTTAAGTTCAAATAACAGCCAAGAATCCAGACATTGAAATAACAATTTCGTTGTCAGTCCTCCACCTTGACATGAATGTTATTAAGTTTACCGTCATCAAAAGACAATTCTACTAGAAATATACCTAGATACTTCGTTAAAAAAAGTTTACGAATCCAACGAAGATGACGCCGTCTTTGTCTCAAAAAGTAAAGTGCCATTTTCTTGGGGCACTCACTTCTTTTGCTGCGTTGTTGGGATGTTGTAAAAAATTAAACACTTTTTAGTAAATACACACATGCTCGCACTGTTGTAAACTCCACATCTCCGCTCACCACTAATGACCGACTACTTTTTAGCTACACCCTCATTAAACGGGAAAAATTGTCGATGCAGCCAATGAACTAAAAACGCTTTTGTTTTTTTGGACGAAGGATTGACCAAAATGAATGTATTATTTGTAAACAACGCACAAGAACAGTAGGAGTGTCCGTTACATCACCTTTTAATTAACATTATCCTGATTTGCATAATGGATAGTGCTCATTAGCATCTATATCTACGCATACGCTGTTAGGAGTAAAATAATAATACACATACAACATACTCTTTTCTTGAGCATGTAAGTAAATAATAAAATTGATTTTTTAAACCTAGAAAGAAGAATTCCTCTAATTTATTCGACTCTTGTTGTTGTTGTACGAAAACGTATAGCTATATAGAATAGAGCCAAGAATGAGTAATGCAAGTTCACCACAGTCATCACCACATTTCGTAAGAAACATTCTTTTCTCTCTTTTCATTTTCTTAACTGATCAAGAATGAAACACCAGAAGTGACGTCCTGACGCTTTTTAATGACTAAAATATGTCTGTGAGACCTCTCGTCGTTTCATTGAAACTCTTTTCCCCTGGCTTTGGTGAAGAAAAGAACATGATCATAAGTTTTAAAACTTTAAGATGATAATCGTAAAAAATCTTTTGTGAATGAACTATAAAGTTAAGCCAGAGAAGTCATATGTGGGGAATATCGAGACTAGAGACAATTTTTATTTTGTATTATTCTGTGGTGAACAATAAATGCAGATAATCTTTGCCCTTTTACTTTACCTCAATATTTGAACATTTAATATTCCACATTATTGTATTCGTGTATTTTTTTGTTGAAAATATTTTTAAACTGTAGAATTATTATTATCATCTGTTTTGTGGGAAAATATCAAACTGTGCGGAATATAAAGGTGTTAGTTAGCTCACAGTTAGCACCGTGATATGTGCATGTATGTAATGGTAATAATGATAACAAAGCCGATGCTGATGATCATCTTAAAGGATTTTTTGAGGTCTCCTCCAGCAGAGATGACAATGCAGTCAATGTATCCAGCAGGTTCACATCATTTGTAAAAAGGAAAGGCAAAAACGTTGGTGAGAAAAAATAGGAAAAAATTCCTTCGTGTTTTCAAAGTTAGGTTTAGGAATTAGGAATGTACCTATTCTTGTAAGTCGAAAGATTCCTTATGAGGAATTTTTTAAGACCAATCTTTCTTTTCGCTTTTGTTATTCACCACTTTCCTTTCTTTTATTCTTGTTCCGAGAGTTAACATTCATTATTGTTATTATTTACAGAGGTTCATATGAAGAGGTGCATGCGTGCAGCAACATATTATTTGAAAGGTATTTTTTACTGAAATCATAAAAAAAATTTTGTATTTGGAACATCCAAGATGAGAATCTACGTTTGGAGTAAAAGATTAGAACGATGGTATACGTAAACCCATGGGCATATACCCAAGTATAATATGCCTTCCTGCTGACAAAACATAGTTAAGGTGTGAATTCTGACTGACTTTTACTCTACCGGCCGATGAGGTGAGCTGACACCCGCGTAAAATATTGTCATTTTCTTATTTTTCTTTTTGAAGTGGTATACACTCGGAAATACAATACAGGAATAATATGAGGAATCAGTATTCAGATGAAAGACCCACATCCCCACACCTCAGACTCATCGTCACTCATGTGAACTTGCCGACGAATTTGTGATGATGCACGTTTTCTTAGCTCTCTTGCTGTTATATTATGTTTATTGCACTTTTTTCATGTATATCCCTCGGTTTAATAATAACAC
>JAQFYG010000118.1:0-49270 GCA_034694325.1 Entomobrya corticalis
AATAGGGTGGGTCATTTTTGGAAAGATTTTTAGATGACATGTGCATGAAGGACACCATCCGTAACTATTGCTATTTGCATTAGTTGTCGTTGTCACCCAAGTACTTGCTACCCACAGTAATGTGTGCAATAAACTTGCCTATATACACTTGAATATATATCTTATTCCTCTCAGGAAATCCAAATATTAATGGCAGCCAATTTTAGGAAATGTGTTCATTTCATAACTAACGTTGAATAGTTGATCAGTATAACTTTTCCCGTAATAATATGTTACATGGTATGAAGGAAGGAAGTGGTTGTCTAAGCTCTCTAGTAAAAGAAGAACCATGAAATAATTTCTTGTTTTAGCTATTTACGTACACAAATCCACGCAGTTAAACTGTACTCACACACTAATAGCTCCTTCCGTTGTCGCTTCCTTTTGAGGATATGTATACATATTTGCAGCTATATGTCTTATGCCACTTGCTTACTTACGGGGTAACTATTGGAAAATGACCTGAAATTTTACTCGTTCATCTTATTTTTTAAATCTAACAAAAGAGAAAGCTCATGCAGTCACTAACATTTACATAGGAAGTTTCTCTTCTTCCCTTTCACTGTGTTTGGTGTAAAATTATTCTTTTTAAACATTGCTTGCCCTTATAAGCAATATACCACAATGTGAAAGCATAAACAGCCTGAAATGGTTTCAGTGTGAAATATTGCAAAAGTTGAGTCCATAAAATCCTGCCTTCTCACTCACTTCTTTCCACAATCACCGCGACCATCATCATCGTCAATGTGGCACATCAAGCTGTTTATATGCTGAAGTAGTGCTTGTTACTTGTACATGAAATGAAAACAAGCGGTATTACAGGTAGATAGCCATGAAAAAATTGGAAGTTTCATTATTTGGTTACTTTGTTATGCCACTCAACTTTGTTGGCGTGTTAAGGTGTATTATGGAAAAAGTTGCTTTATTTGAGTGCGGAGAAGAGATTTGAGACTATTAACCCAGCAAGAAAGTAGCAAAGAAAAGTGTAAGGTTACCTGACTGTCTTGTCTATATAAATACGGTAATAAATAACCAAGCACAATGATACCATCATCAGGCGTTAAATGAATTTGGGGGCCAATTTCTTTGTAAAATAACTCAAAAAGTAGATTTTATTTATTGCAATGATTCAATTTTTGTCCTTTTGTTGTCACTTTGAAGTATCATGCTAAAAAATACAAAGTACCGAAAATGCTTGTGCAGACGCCAATTTGTCGGTATCTATAAATGCATGCCACAAAAATTGAAAGTAAATAGAAGATTTTTAATTTCAGACTTACAGATTACATGTTTTTACAAAATGTTCCCCGAAGCGTTTAATTATTATGGAACGATTCCTACATGCCTTTCTTCATACTCTGCTTTACAATTTTACAAATTATGAAAAAAGGAAATAAAATGTGCTTTCATGTTACGTTGAGATTTTTCTTTCATGGAGAAGAGACCTTTTAATGTTTTCATTTATACATCCATACAAAATCTCTCTGTATTGTATCACACTGTAGAATACTAGCAGCAGCGTAAAAATGTTTTCCCATAAACCCAATAACATATACAGTCATAAGCAGTAGATTAGGCGTAGGATGATGGCTCTTCCATTCTCCTGGTGGTATCAACCAGCCAACAAAAAATAACACATTGCACTTAAGCATACAAAAAAAGATCAGCAGCTCAGCACTCACATGACTTGCTATAATGAAAAGCTCCTAGATATTCTTTTTCTTTTATGCTCTTTTTCTTTCTTGGAAAACATGTTCTTTTTTACATTGTTATTCAACCCTTTTCACTATAGGTTTCAAGCAAAGTGCATTCAAATCTAAAAAAAGTGATGGCAAGCCTCAATTCATAGTGTAAATCACAACGACGATGACGATCACTCTCTCGCACAATAATACTTTCAATTTTTTGAAAAGAAGGAACAAGAGTAAGCCTTCATATTTTCCTTTCCAATGTACATTCTCCTTCATTCATTCACTCTTCACTCCCTTTCTTTCCTTGACTCATTCATCTCTTCATTTTTATCCGCTTGTGGGATTTTTGATGCGATTTAAAAACCCTGAAAGGAAATTGGATCATAGAAGGAAAGGGGAAAAGGCTCAAGTGATGATGCTCTTACTCTACCTATACTAACTTTGTACTGTTCTGTTCTTGGAAAATACCGTAGAAGCTAGCAATATGTTATGTAGCATAAACAGTCTGTTGTTGTATTTTTATGCACATATAGAGAGAGCATTTGATGAAAGCCGCCAGAGGATGATCGCTATAATGCGTACTACAAGTTTGTTCTGCTTTTGCAGGGTTTTCCCTAGTAGACGTCGACAGAAAGGGAACACCTCTTCTCTTCTTCTTTTTAAAAGAAAATAGAAGGAAAATGGCCATCTTGCTGCTACTATGTCTCTGTTAAAATGCAGTTAAAATCTCACAGATTTACGGAAGTAGGAAGAAAAGCCATGAGTTGATGTTGGTCGGGTTCTCAAATGACTTGCTACATAAAAGATGCAACTATGAGGAGAAGAGGTAACCTGACCGCAGAATGGTATTTCTACTTGATAGACGGAAATTTTGTATGAGAGAATACATGCAAGATTGCATGTTCTGTAGATGATGAAACACATGAAATTATTATTATGTAGTAAAAATTGTATGATAAACCAGGTCTATGTGTGTGCCACGTGGGGACGATTATCAGCAATTGTTGCTTTTTATGGGAAAATAAATCCATTTATGAGGGACAGGGAATAAGAAGGGAGAAGAGGAGAATATTCGTTGAGAGCAGTTTAGTTTGTTTTTTGTATACCTAAAACTAAAACTTGTCGATAGATGCGTGTTCCAACACCAACATGACATCAGAAATTTGGTACTGCTGCTAGGTTTAAGTTGTCGTCAGATTTCGTGTAGTTTCTTACATGGCTTCCGTCGACATAGTGAAAACCATGCTGCCTTTATGTTTTTTGTCGAAATAGTGTCCGTATAAGTATGTAGTTGTGTATGCAGCAATCGTAGCTCTTTTAGTTTACCTTAATGCCATTTCACCACAGACTTTAGGTTTGGTTGATTCTATTGCCAACATTAAAGCTCTCAGGGTAGTAAAATAATCATTAACCCTACAATAAAGTTGTTTCTCAATGAAGAAACTTGGTTTTTCTTAACGATCTTTTCCAGTTGCTGCTCGGAGATGGATTCAATGAATGAATAAAATGTTCCGCTGTCGCGTGTATGTTTAAATTGGACGAAGCAATTCATGCCGTTTATTTCATGATAAAATTTTCGTCATTAAGGGGGAGATAAAATACAATTGATTTTGTTTAAAATGAACTTTAACTATATTTTAAGATATTTTTACTATTTTACGTTATTACAGTAACTTCAAGCATTACGCTTACATCTAATATAGACAAAAATGCCAGGAATTACATATTGTAGGAAAGTTAGCACAAAATGCGTTTTACTGGGCTCGAAATAAACTCGTTGTAGAATAAATAAAAAATAGACAATATGACAAATGTATGAAGTTTTGGGAGATTTTGCTTTTATTAACTTCAGGCTATGTTGAGAGTATTTAGTATCATGCACATGCAAATTTAGATATTGGCCAAGCCATCATTTGGTGAATTTATTAGCTATCTCGTCTTCAGATTCAGATCCAATGTGGCCTTCTTCTAAGGCAGAAAATTAGCCCCATGGCTGAGTTGAGACTGACTCTTATTTAGATATGCATAGTTGCTGATACAAATTGTTTGCTCCATTTTTCGTTCATTTGCTCCGCAAAACTTTCAACTTTCCTGTATTTGTGCTTTTCGGAATTCCGCGGTGTGTACTCGAGCTGGTCGCTGGTACTTTTGACGGAAGGACGTGTTCAACTTTGCAGATGTAAGCCACTCTGGCAAAATATACTCAACTAGCATTACTACTTTGCACTTCTCCATGTATATTATTGATTCTATATTTTGCATAATATTTTGGCTGTCATGCTTGTCTGAAGTTTCGCATCTTTCTGTCAGTAACTCGAGGAAGCCGAAAAATGACAATGAAGAAATAGCGATAGATAGTTTTGCAAACTTGACATTAGCTGCAAAATACAAGGACGTCAGACATAAAACAGACATCTAATCAATTGTTCACTTGAAGCTGATCAATGATTTACATATTTGGAGAAGAGACTGCATGAATTAGTTGGCATAAATGTACGAGATGTAAAAACGTAACGAATATACTATAAGGTTTCCTGCTCGAATGAAGCAATCGCAAATTTTGTTTTCATTTCAGCAAAATGTTGTAAAAGTGCTGATGATAAAAATGTAACTAGCTACTTCATTCAAGTGTAAATAGAGAATGGAATTGTAGAAGTATATTTAGTTAAATAAAAGTCAACCGTAATAAAACTATTTTAAAATTTATTTGCAAAATTTGTAGAAAAAAATAAGTACGGAAGTTACACATTTAAGAGTGTTTTGCTAGTTATGACTGTTTTCTGTCTTCGTGTTTGAATTACTTTTGTATGTTTTCTATTACTTAAATTGCTCTTACCACTTGCACGTTGTACACAGATATCTCTTCTAGTGAAAAGAAGACAGGATTTCTGTTGCTCAGCCAATACTTTCAGAACGCATTCATAAAAATAGAATGCATCATGATGCATTTACAATCGGTGCAGGGAAACTAGAAAAACAACAGTTAGCCTACACCAGATAGAAAAAGTGCTTGCCCTAATATCAATAAATTTGAAGTGTTTTCTTTCATCTGAACGGTTAATGCAAATGAGAACAGGCTTGTTTTGACTGGAGTGATTCAAAACAACAACTGCTTTGCGGTTTCACTACGTGCGTAGCTCATCCTTTTACTCCATGTTCGTACTAAAAACTAAAACATGATCTTCAAGTCAACAGACTTCAAATTGTAAAGCTGCTTTGTTTATAAGCATGTCTCGTCGTGTTGCATCATCACACACAAGAAGGCTGTCTTTATGCTAATGCCCTTCCGTCCGCTTCCTTATACATATCACGATGATGATTACACAATATTATGTTTGTGTGCTTTTTGCACTCTTGGTTGTGTCGTTTACAAAGTAATAGAATTTCGCAATATGAATGAATCCTCACATTCAGCTATTTAGAAAGTGGAAGCCTGTTTGGAGAAAAATGCTAGCACTAAAACAAATTTGTTTTTTCAAGTGGAAAAGCAGTTAATGGGAATGAAGATTATGGCGACAGGTGTTATATCATGACTTAATGTGCCTAGATGGTGAGTATGCGAGGTGCTATCATAATATTCAATTTGGCACACAAGAACAATAACAACTCTCGCTTTTCTACGAGCAATTTCGGCCTTTAAAAATTGAGACAAAGTGCAAAGTAGTTTCATGGCACCAGCATAACAGTTAATGCTATCGACTAGATGCAATGCTCTAAAAATAGCTATAAGCATATTGACATTATTGCTTAGTGAAAGACGACATTAACTATATCCCTTCATCATCAAAAGGGGTTTGCAAATTTCTGAAGGTTGTTTTTGCAAAAGTTTTCACGTCTTGAGTGTGACGTATCATAGAATTTTTAATGAGATCCCAGGTATGTACCCATATATATGAGACAAAGATAAGGAATGGTATGTCAAATAGGTTGTGCGCAGCTAGGGCAGCTTCTTTCAAATGACGAGTTGCTATTTGGAAATGGACGCTTTTTAAAACAAAAACAAAGCCCAGACGTGTCAAGAATTGTAATGGTATTAATGATCTTTTTTCTTTGTTTTATGTAGGTCAGCCTAGTATGCACGACAGCATACAAAACCCTGTGACTGTGGCACAAGGAGAGAATGCCCCATTGACTTGTGTTGTCCGTGATCTGGGTGAAGCGACAGTTGTCTGGAAGAAATGGGAAAATGGCAAGTCGGGACCAAAAATCCTCACGGCAGGAGAGACCAGGGTTACGTCGGACGAAAGAATGAGGATAATTCATGATAATGGTATGTAAATTTTTTGTACTTTTTTACTCCCTTCCCATAGTACTAATCGTAACCTTCGTGGAAAATCATTGTCCTATGAAACTGTCAAAACTGTACTGGTGACTGTAATACAAGCTAAATTAAATATAACCCCCGAAACAACTATCACCATGAACAGTTTGTCTTGAATAAGATTCAAATGTAAGGCAAAGAAGACAACCCCACAAAGTTACAAAACAAAATGTAATAGGCTCGTGTATTCCTGGAAGTTACTTCACTTACATTTTTTTGACTGGGATAATTCAAGTCAGTAGGCATAACTAAATTGAATTTAAGAGGACAAAAACTACACATTCATGTACTTTCTACGACAAATTCAAAGAATGTTGTTATTTATTCATTTTTACGACATTGTATTACATATTTCCAGTTTGCATTGAGCACTGAACAGCGACACACTCCTTAGTAGCACTCCACAGATAACACAAAAATAGAGCCACCATCATGGTACACGTGTTTTGGAGAATTTGATGTACATTGGATTAACACTGTCAAAAGATCCGTCCCATTCTCCTTCAGCTACAAGAACAGAATTACATGCAACGGCAATCATATATTGGAAGGAAAAGAAGATGCGGGAGTGAGGGTGGGTAAACATCAGAGCCACTTTTATTGCTTGATATGGAAGAAATACATTGAAAATCTGGAGGGAGACATAATAGTAATAAGAAAACAGAATGATATGATGATGAGTTTGATATGGGTAATGTAAACCATCTCCCTTGTCCTCCTCCAGGACTCCCTCAATCTAGTAATCCTCTGTAATATGCATATTATATACACGCTGCACCTTCTCAACGAAAATGTCCTTTTTCGTTCGTGGATTATATATTGCTTCTTCCATTCTCAGTACTCCCTCTCGTCTTGGACCCAAAAAGCCAGAACTAGTGTAAAAATGAACCACGCAAAGCAAGTTGGGTTCCTCCAGTCTTATGTGAACATGAAAGAGAAAAGTTTGAGCTCATATATCAATTTTCTTTATGACAGTTTTCATCAGATTTTTTCCCTTCCCTCGTTTCACTGCATATATTGCAATCTAGTTCACTAGACAGTTTCTTTTCTTCCTTTAATATGCGTTCATTCCTATACTCGATGAATCCCTCTTATTTTCTCAGTTAAATAGTTTGTGCACTTTGTTCGTTGTTTTATGCGTATTGTCGTTTGTCTATCTTTCTCCATTTCATATTTTATTTGGTTAGGTTAGGTGGACAGTTAGCATAGAATTGCTTTACTTGCACATGCTATCCAATGCAATGTGTTCACCAGCAAGAGTATTTCAGACGTCTGGAGACTGTTCTCAATAATTTTTAAATAAAGAAAGATGCACAACACCTATATAGACATTATTCGTTCGAATTTATACAATACAATGACGATATGGTATGGCATAACTCCTTCATTTAATGGATCGGTGAAGAAGAAAAATGGCTTTCGGGGGAGTGCAAACTACCAAAAAGTCTTTATAAATATGCATATATACTTTGTACATGAATCAATTTGCAGAGCTGTCAAGAGTCAGGGGAAACTAGTGAGTTAGGAAAAGCTACATTTTCCATTACTTTAAGCATAACTTCCATATTTTATTATCTACATACAATTGCACTTTTTTTCTGACGTGAAGTCGATATTTAGACTTACCCTTATTAGTTTGGAATGCAATATGAAATCTTTTTAATATTTGAGAAATTCGTTTTTTGGCTTAGTTATAATGATGTGCTTATTTAAAGTTGGCATTTCTTGTTAATTTTGCTATATGATAGTACACCTTTCATATCTTTTTGTGTTAAACAAGATGCCGTGTTGTTCAATATTGTTAAAATCGATAAACATTCCAGGAAAAATACATACTCTACAAATAAATAATTTGAGTAAATGTAGTGGAGCATACTTATATTTCATAGTTAGCTGTTCGTAAGCATATGTCATATTTCATGGTCTGTAGCATTATTGGTAAATGTATTGCTAAACACAATTTCAAACAATTTCTACTTCCATTCACAGGTGAAAGCAAGTAGAATTAATCTTATTTAAAATCATCTTCAATGCAAGATGTCTGCATTGGAAAAGTGTGAAAATCAATTAAAATGCAATTTTAAAAAGTTCGAATTTCCAGTAGTTTAGCTTAACTTTTACTATATGGTTTATTGGTGAAAAAAGTATTTCGGGAGCTCAAAATAATCCCAAACCATTTAGACACTTTCAACATCGATGAAGGGGGATTTTATTTTGAAAATTAGATTAGTAGTGCCAAATTGGTGAAGAAATTAAAAAGAATAGTCAGCATTATCAACGATGGGAAAATAATGATAATGTTGACTATCTATAAAATTGGAAATAATTTTATAGTATTACTAAGTAGCATATAATGTTTCTTTTGGTTAAAAGGTTACTGGCACTTAAAAATTATTTTAACGGTCTTATTATAGTTCCTTGATGTGTTGCTAAATAATAGCTAATGAGCTAAAATAGCTGTTAGACAAAAAATATTATACATGTACATGTTATGTAGGTATCTAGATTCATCGTTACATATTTTTTAACTAAACGCGCTTCTTAGTTGCACTCTCATCAGATCAGAAATATTTCGATGTAGAGCATTAGTTAAAAGCACATCTATTCACGCACCAGCACTATAACCTTTTTGAAAAGATGAAGAAAGGACCATAATAATAATACTAACAATGGTAATGATCATTCATTGATAGAGCTTTACCCCCTAATCTCTCCTCGTACCTAAATGTAATAATCTAAACGTAAAGTAATAAAAGTGGAGAATTCAATGGGAGTCCCTAGTACTCCTACTTTTTCACTGGTCCTTTGATGATCTTAACGAGCAAAATCGGTTGGTTGTGACGGGATGAGCCCGATTCCGTCCTCATCATTACCGTCGTCATCATATTATCATCCACTACATGAATTGATATATTTTTCCAGTCGAAATATCAGTGTTCTCATAGTAAGTGCTTGATACAACTTATACATGCACTATGGCGTAATTATGGTATATTATGAGCATTATACACCCATCCCCAAAAGTTCTTATTTCCATAATTTGCACTGATGTGGCACATTACTTCTAATAAACCAAATTGGTACATGACTGTCTGTACTGTTGTATGATAGCAATTCAGTTAGCAGATAGTGGATTCCATAATATTTTCTACTTATTATTATGGCGCATTGTTTAGCTTGTACACAACAACTAGTGTCTGCATTAGTTCTTCTGAATAATATATGTGTCGGTTGTGTTCTTATAAAAAAGAAATGCGTGAAATGTGTTCCAAGAGATCACAAAATTTTTCTAGCTTATGCTTTTACCCTAATTCAACACAGAAAACGATCACGTAAAGTCCTAATAAAAGAAAGTAAATGATCAAATTTTGTACATGGAGAAATGCTTTTAAGCCGTGGTAATTTATTGCATACTGTGCTGTTATTATCATTATCCAAAAAATTATTACAATTCTCCTGAAACCAAGAGCACTCCAGAGACAGGTCATTATCATAATCATTACTGTGTGATACCTCAACTCTTCAGTATTATTAAAGGAGATTATGTGTACGTAGCAAACATATTTAATTTTTATATTACATTTTATGCTCTTCTAGAAACTGACATGAAATAATTGTACTAAGTACATTTTAAGTCGTCATCGAAATAAGCAGACTATGTTGTATGTTCATGCATATATCACCGTTTTTTAAGAAAGACTATTCTGAAGATAGTTGATAAGTAACAAAATTTAATTTTGCACCATGAGTTTTGTGCTTTTAATAAAAATATGTTCTGAATAGAACAAAAGAAAGAGTAAAAATAAAACGCTACCATGTGTTTGCAACATATTTATTTATAAAATCGATCAACTTTTTCCTTATTTGAGAATTCAATGAATGTATTTATGCGTGTTACTATGAGTACAAATTGTACAAAAAGACAAAAGTTATTATTTTGTTTCCAATGTGTTTAGTTTTTACACGGCATTGTTGACAAAGATTTGGGAATGCTTAAAATTACTTATTTGTTACAAGTACAGCGCAACGCATAACGCATCGTTAGTGAATTTTGTTATATTAATTTTCCATACAAATATAAATAAATCAATTTTAGCATAGTCTATTTTCATGTAAAGTCCCCCTTGTCGAGAAATATGTAGTAAACAAAAAGCTGGCACCGCTGATTGAAAATATGAGGAGATATCAGAATTATTATGTGTAGCTTTCCACCTTGCTTGCTTGTGCTGGAACGAAACCCGATAAGCGTCAAATTAATTTTCTTAATACCTATTATATTAGTTATATCGTTATATTATTTGTTTTTGTTGATAATATGATATAATGATGCCAGGTTGTACTCGGCACTAGACCATCATATATTATACAGGTTAATATAATGACCATTATTCGATTGAATGTTATTATTCAAATGAAAGCTTGGTCGATTGGTGAAATCGGTTTCCCGTAAAATAAGCAGAGAAACCTACATAGTTATTTGTGAAGGTATGTACACATACTGTACGAGAAAGGCATAACTTCTGTCCTCGCCATTGTTAAATGAACAGCAAACTTGAAATGTTTCGTCTATGAGTCTATACTTTTGTCGAACATATAAGAACCGTTGCCAATATCCAAGAGAAAATTTGTGTGAAACTCTGGACTGTGGACAAACTACAAGCTTTGTCATTTTGTGGTATCGAGAGTGCTAATGTATGCTTGGCAGAGACGATGGAACTGTGAAACAACAAATGATGCAAATGTTGCGCACTTCCATCACTGTCACAAGAATAATTGTCATATAATCCGGCAACAATGACAGTTGTTGTTTCTACTTCCTTCATTTTCATATTGCAGTGTTTGCAGTGGTACAATGCGTACCTGTAAACACATAGGCGAATAAATTGAATATAACACAGCACAAAGTCTCTCCTCCAGTGGACATAGACAAGCTGGAAAGTAAGAAGAAACTTGTCATGTCAACCGTAAAACGGTATAAAGTCGAACGTACTAGCAAAATAGGGAATAGGTAGTACAACTGGATTAGAACAACTTGTGTGGAGAAACATGGAGTCGGCTGTTTTAAGAAACCCCGGCAACAGTGGGTCGGCCTTCCATTCGATATTTATTCAATTTGAATTTATGGAAGTATATATACACACCACACAGATATATGATCATACCTGTTTGTCTCGAATAAACGACAACAGATTACCTTTCTGTAATATCTTATAGCACACTACCAACCACGTATATGCACGCATACTTTACCAAAAAGCCAGCAATGTGTCTACGAACTTCTCATCGGTTACCCGCGTTTCTCTATTCGTACACCAAAATAGACTATGAGTATACCTACCGACGTGAATTTGCTGTTGTACATTATTTCTTTTTACTTCTTGATTTTATCACGTGAAAGACGAAAGACCGAGGAGAAAAAGTAAAAGCGCTATAAAATTGCTGAGTAGCTCGATAAAACTGAAAACTTGTTGTAACGAAATAAAGTCACTACAATATGTTAAATAAATACCTACCTTAAAACGTACACAATACAAACGAGTCAAATAAGCTTGCAACCGTTACCGTTGTTGCACGATTGTATTATTTTGTTTGTGTGAAGGGATTCTGTGAGTTTCTGAGGCAGGAAATTGACTCCTGGACGTGTAACGTCGCCGTTATATCGCCCTCTTACCCATTTACCCGTGGCAGTGTTATGTGCCAATTCAGCTGTCTTAGCAACTCAACTCACTCCTTGCATGAATGAAATTTCCACTTCTGGCTTACGCAGTCTAGCTGTCTGGAAAAAGTATTAGAGAGTAACGGGGCAGGATATTTGGATGGCAAGTTATAAAGTCATAAATATATCTACATTTATTTAGAGACTGACGACGAAACGATTTAAAAAGATACATTTACAAACAGTGATTAGTACCTACAACGATTTACTAAACAGTACCAAATTTGGTACCATTTTCATTTTCAGGGTAAAATAAATTCACAAATTCATTTCATAATTTCTATTTCCCTTTTTCTACATTGTCACAGCCAAAATTGAAAGCTATCATTATGCACTGTTTATGTAAAAGCAATGATCATTTCCTTTACTACGAATGAAGAAGGCAAAGAGTTAGTTGATTTTAATGTAAATTTACAGTTGAACAAAATTGTTAATACATCATGGGGCTTTAGATTGCAGCATGCTTGATTGGTTTTCTGAGTATTGAACTGGATCCGAATAATATTTGTTATTATTTTTTGACATTCATTTAACACAGCCACATTTTGCAAGTAAAAGAAAACAATATTTAGTTGTAAGTTTTAAATAGAAGAAGTGACCACAAGAGTATTCACAATAATATGCAATGTGAAGGAAATATTATACTCATTTAATACATATTCTCGGGTTTCAATGAAATTAAAATACCATCTGAGAAAAAAGTAGCTTCATGAACACATATTTGAGCTGGTCTTCCTCACACCAAAAACTCTAAAATTGAGAGATGTTAAGACTGGAATGCGGAAATTACCTACATTCATTACTTTTCCACTACTGAAAACACCTAGCTTTGCCGTTACTAAACAGCACGCTTTACTTCCCGTTTCATTCATTTGTCTTTTGATCACATAAAAAACTAGTATTTCTCCTTGCCACCACACTATCATCATCACCACGTCAATCTCGAATACCCCAATCCCCTATTTTCTCTCGTAGAGTCGACAATAATGAAAGAGAATGGGAACTTGTATATTATTCAATGTCTTGTTATATTCCCATTGAAATCATGGTCATGATTCTTCGGAGGACGGCGAGGCAAGGCCTAGCTAATTGAAGAAAATGCGCGAAAAATCCTAATGACAAATAATCCTATTACTAGAGATTTACAGCAGTGTAAGTTACACTGTAACGTTTATTAAGTAATACTTCGATACTATATAACTTCCCTTACACAACTACATCCTATACATCTATAACTTCCCACATCTAACTAGAAAAAGTAGAAAAGTGTTATTTTTCTTTTGCCCGTACTTTTTATATTATTTATGTCATGTTCTTTGTTTTGCGAAATGATTGAAGGTGGAGACGTGTGGGTTTTAGCAATCAGATCCTCTCAGCCCAGCGATTCCGGCTTGTACATCTGCGAGGTGAACACAAACCCGATTCTCCGATCGTTTCACAATCTCACAGGTTAGTAATATCCAATATATTAAACATATCATATGCTGTTGCATTACTTATTATTCTATTGTACTGCGTATCTGCTGATATAGTTTTGACTAATATTATTATTTATTGCTTTGAATAATTTACGCACTCGCACCACTTGCTACCACCACATCATCACGCATCTTTTCATTGCATGTCTTACGGGATCTGGCAGTAGTGGCTTTCTAGCTTTTGTTGTTTAGTCAGTTCCTTGCTGCAAAGCTTTCAAATCGCGAACACGAAAAACAGATTGCAAGATTTATAAGGTTCTCTGAGCCGTCTCTTTCAACTTTTTGTGATTTGGCGAACAGGATATTTTTCAGAGTTGGCAGCTCTTCTCGTAGAACTGCCATTTCATTTCCGTAATTTTCTTGTTCCCGCAAACAAATCAAAGTAGATGTCCATCAGATGAACCAAGGGACAAACAATGGGCAAGCATTTTGTTAAAACGAATCAGTTTATATGGAAAAAAATGAAGTGATATTATTATATAGTTCGGTATTATAAAAGTTACTTAATATGAATAAAATGTTTGCTTGGCTAGGATCAGCTAAAAACTTTGTTTGTTTAGCGTCATTTTTCATGGAATAAAAGTTATTCTTCCGGTAATGATCACGGGGATGCGAACATACACGTTTTATTTTATTCACTGGTCGTTATATACCTAATGCAAGCATCGTTATATACATTTGTATTGAGAACAATCTAACGATATTAATTGGCAGCGGTTTAGGCATGCATTTACAATATAAATACATGAGCTGCAATAAAGTTTGCTTTCTGTAATGACAAAAAAAGAGTTTGATAATTGCAATCTGCTGTCTAACTAATGATCGCGTAATAATAAATTTTACTGAGAGATTTTATACATTGTATCAAAAATGTTTACGACCAAAACATAGAAATGACCAAATATTCTTGCAATCTACAATTTATTTATGCACTTCTTTATATGAATGTACGTATACAAAATTACTTTGTGATGAATACATAACATAATATGTTATATGATAGTATGTATCCATGTTTTACATAGGTTTCATTCATTTTTGCGATGGTATAAAGTTAGCTTTGTATGACACAAAGACACTCAAATATAGTGTGTTATACAGTGTACATATTTCATCTAAACTAAACGTAATCCTATAAAATTTCCAATAATTCAATTAAATGATAGCATCTTATTATAAGATATTATGCTTCCCAGCTTCCCATATTCGGCTTAGCTGCTTTCTTATTAACGCTATTCATTAGAATTGCTTGAAGCTTAAAAACTTATAATTAACATTTCGAATGGAAAAGCTCCGGAAACTTCTCGTTTCTGTCACAATACTGAGATTAAATTTTTATTTTAGTCATATCATTGGGGATTTCGCCTCCAAACTCAACTATAGACTTGCCCAGTTCAGACTCAATTCTTGGTGACTATGCTGGATACAAGGTAAATATTTGTAAATATTTCTAATTAGATGTAGGTGAAGGCCACGTACGTAACCTATTTCCTATTTTCAGGGAGTTGGCTCTATCATGTCACACAACTATACGGCGTGCTGTAAAACGATGAATGTATCCAGCAGTTGTTATGGATTCTGTACACTCCAGTCAATCCTAGAGGGTACGACAGGGGAACCCAATCAGTGTGAAGATGAATTCCCAAAAATAGTCAAATGCATGGCAGGTATGAAAAATGGAACATTTACTTTTTTTCTTATAATTAACCTGCATACAGTACATAAATATCTTCAAGAAAAAATAAATGATTTGGTGCTACACATAACAAATATGCTTATCTATTCGTAAGATTTTAAACTCATTGGTTGTTAAAATATCAAAGATAGTACATTACTCAATTCAAATTATAAAAATATACTGCATGGTATCCTTTTCTACTTAATTTTGCTCAAGCGAAAGATTTTAACGAACAACAAGTCAGTTACATAAAGACGCCCACTGATTTCGTTTTCAAATATTTCATGATTTCAGATATTTTTAGACTATTTTAATGTGAGTCTATGACATTGTAATGAATATTTTTAAATAAACACGATAGCTAGTTTGTTAGTTTGTTGTAAACTATTCTTCAAAACACTTAATTTTAATAAGGCGAGTTTCTTAATATGGTATAAAAGTTTTAATGTCATCAACTTTCAATAACTCTGCTGCTGCTGCTGGTCCAGTTTTCACAGGTCAACTAAGTTTAGAAACTGTAAGTTCTTGCTTTACTTGAGTAAACTGAGTTGCGTGGTGATAACGTTGAAAGGGATACTTCTCGAATCATCTAATAGGTATTCCATGACATCTTAGATTTGTAATGAAATCTCACTGTGCATTTCACTTGTTCGCACATATGCATACCACTACCAGGATATTGCTAGCTTGCTGAGAAAGAAATGGAACCTCAAAAAGAGAACAATAATTTGACCATATCGCAGCACACCAGAACTATATTCCTATCCGAATAAATCGTTATTATTTTTGGCAAAAAAGTTAAGATAGCCCAACAAATCTCGGTGTATACACTACACAAATAGATGGCCGACGGCCAATAACCCAACCCTCTCTGCCCATTCGTACTTTTCATGAAGTGAAGTAAAAAGTAAAATGCATTATAAAGAGAATCATTGAAAATCCTGGAAAATCCATCATAAACTTCTAATGTTTCCATTTCGTACGCTGTTCTGCGTTGTTTGTTGTGAATAGAGTGTAAAAGCATGTGTAGAGTTGTTTTGAAATTCCAATATACTCTTTAATAGTAGCAATAGCAAAACATTATGCTTAACTGGAAAGGACAACTTTAAAAACAGAATTCTTATAGTATACGCTTTCCGGGTCCGTCTCCATTCACCACGTTTAAATCATATTATGCTGTTCGAAAAATGCATGTATGCACAAATGTATACTTCTGAATCTGTATTAAACAGTAAATATTGCACATCGAACTATTTAGCCATCTTCCCAAAGGGTCATTTCAGTCGTATGTGTTTGTTAACAAAAGAATTTTCGCCTTTTATTTGTCGTGCACTCGCACACGATCCCACAATATTATGGCGTCATTGTGTAAACTATAAACAAAGTGTCACATATAGATACATGGTAGTACTTAGTATATGATTTAAACGAACCGATCCAGATTTTGCGCTAGCACGGATGGCAGACAACAGGAAGCATTAAACGTGTATAAATCCGAGTGTCCGTAGAATGAAATGAAATTCTGCTTCCATAAGGAATGTCCTTTTGAACTGTTCCCCCTTTTCCAGTCGTGGATATCTGTATTACATACCTACACACATAGGTATTTACATAGGTATAAATAATAAACGAAATAGCGTGCCTGCTTCGGCATCCCAGAAGAAGCCCGTTCGCCCTTGCCATAATAATGAAGAACTGATGATGCTGCTGATATGACACTGTATTGTTTCATTTTCATAACTATTCTTAGAAGCGAGAGTAAATAATTGCTGCGCATATTTACCTGTCGTAACCCCGTAGCTTTGTTCGTAGAAGTAGTTAGATGATACTACTAAATGATTTACTACTGGAGTACTATAAATAATTACTGAAATAAAATAAATACTAATGAAAGGTATTACTGAATTTAATGAAATGCAGACATGTTGCCACCGCCTCCAGTGCGATAGTGCTATAATATGTACCCTCACAACAGTATTTAAGTCATGATTGGATTTTCATTTGGCGACCGTTAAACAAAAGGAAAAGTCGTCCATATAACAAATGAACAAGAAAAATCATACTATAGTTGAAGTTTAAATTGATTAAAAATGATATTCAATATAGTTTTGATTTAAATTACTGGTAACAGTGTTAGGTTTGAACTGAATCTGTGTGGTATACCAAATGTAGTTTGAGATATAATTTTATAATATCCTGTGTGAAAGACCAAAAGGCGACGAACAAAATCTTTGTGTGTATGTCGAAATTTATACTGTTAACATTAACATTTCACTAGAATCCAGTACTAATACCCTCTATGATTGGGTTTTCTTTCCAGATGGCCGTGATCACGTCCCATGTTGCATTCGAGAACAAGTTCCCGACATCTGTCAAGATTTATGTCGAGGAGAGTACACGGTAGTCACTGATAACGTGAAAACACATTTCTCATGTCCAACCTATATCGAGCGGACGCTGAGCTGTATTGCTGATGGAATTGGTAAGTCAACAAATAATAATAATAACAAATATTAAATTTTCCAAATCACTGTCATAAATTATTCCATCAAACATGCTACAACAAACGCAACCTACAAACTAAATTATCGCCAGTAATGATGTTTCTTTGCTAAAACATATTATCGTAATCAAAAAGCACCTCCCATCGGCAGTCTACCAAGCATTTATTGGTCTTACGCGCACATCTCATCGACTTAAATTGTTCTTATTTAAGGGCTCTCAATTAAAAGTCGGTCAAGTGGTTTTTCCTTCCGATAAACTCAGAAGGTATAAAAGCCCGAGCCAACTGCCACCACATTGAAAAGCAATTAAGAAAATCAATTTATTTTACACTGAAAACTTCCATTAATTTACAGTAGAAGTGTACAAGTAGTCTTGATAATGGACTGGGATGGGTTTTTGTAGTGTTTTTCCCTTTCCTTTCTAGTGTCATTGCATTGATTGGAAACCAATATTTTCTCCGTGGACTCTCCAAACTGTGTAATAGATTTCTCCAAACAATTCTCTTGCGTCTTCTCAAAACAATATTATTGCAAACTTTCTGCGGTGCACTCTCCCACCAGCTGTGCTCTTTTAAAAAGTGAGTCCCACAATACGGTATAGAGTTCCTCGTAGTAATTCAAGTTGAACTACCAAACATTACTTCCGTTTCTTGTAGCCCACTCTACTTTTACCACAGTCTCAATGTCCAACAAAAAGAATGTTTCAATGTGGACAAAGTAGTACATGCTTGAAATCTACTTTCTCTTCTGAAATGGCAATATACGAAAGAAATAGTCTTTTAGTCTTTTTATACTTTAGTTGTTGCAAGTCGTTGTTTGAGTTTGCTCGTCTCTATCACTCTGAACAAATAGAACGTGTTATAACTCTTTTCAGTTTGTACTCGCTTTCGTTTATAATGTCTGGCATTGCACACAAGACTTTCCAAGGGAAACAAGAGTAATAGCTTTTCCGCCCAACAATTTTGCTTTGTTTTCACACGCTTTCTTTGCCTGCTTTCTTCCGTTTCCTCCGGTTTGTAAAGATTCCTTCTTTTATTTGTTTCTCCTCCACCGCCACTGCATTGCTTCACCATGCCATAGTTCAATGATTCATTCAGTCACTTATACACTTGAGCTTTTTTCTTTGCCTTTTCTTTTCTGTTTTATTGCAAATATTATAGCATTTTATTTGTCTCCGTAAAAGAAGCATGGATCGCCTTAGTCTTGATTTAAAATGATTTAATGCAAAGAAATAAAAATTTGAACTAAAGAGAAACGTATTTTTACAACAACCTATATAATATCATACGTTTCAATTTGTTACTCTGTAATATATTATTAAACGGTCCGCTCTTTCCTAGTCTCCTGTTATAAAAACCCAATAACTCTTTTCTGATGAAATCTTACTGCCGACATAAGAAGAAAAATGATGAAGTACTGATGTTTCCTGGAGCTTTGATAAAGATTGAGAGCTAAAACTAGCTAAAAGCTAAAAAGTCGTTTTCAAATGTTTTTCATACTTGTACTTTATGTCATGAGTTCAGAGAAAGTGTAAAGTACGAGAAGGCTTTTCATTTTTAAATGCTTTTCGTGGATATTTAGTCTGATTTATTTTGCCAGTTTGAAGACTCGCGCGTGAAAGCAACGTGATGTTAATTTATATTTAAATTTATGTTAGCGACATCTGTTTAAATTATATTTACTTAATCACTAAAATAGAAAATAGTTCCTGTTATGTTGTTATGGTTTTTAAGCATTATTTGTACCATGTTATATCTTACAGTCGTATGATAAAGATAGAACCAAAGTGGATATTTTGGCTATAGCTATCTATAGCTCAGCTAGTAGCATTGCACAAAAGTGACCCTATTGTCAAATAAGCAACTTTTTTTAGTGAACCACAATCACGCGTATTACTAATTATATTATTTCCAAATCAAAAATTTTGCAAAAAAATGATGAAACTCCCATGATATGTAGTAGTGACACAAAACATTATCTACAAAGAATCGAATAAACCTATAAAGGTATCGATTACATTGAACGAGCATCGACTACAAGCATCTCATTGTGGTATTTTGGGGAAAAGTTGCAGGAATATAACTTTATTCGAAAAAGAAAAACCGTCATTGTTATTTTCAGGCATAATAGCTATAAAGTTGCTACATGTGTGTATATGACAAATAAAACTGGTAATCATGAGTATTTATTTACGTATGATAGAACATTGCTGTACAGCAGAGCATAAATCTAAAATACCAACAACTGTACATCATGGCAAAATTAAAATGTTTTGTTTGTAAATATACTACTAAAATTAATTACTAAAATGTTAATTAAAGCACAAGTATAAATAAGTATAGCAAAACTTGATAATGCTTGGGACTGGCAACATATACACATCAAAAAATAACGCATAGGAATGCCCATCTATGAATGTAGGGTCTCCAAATTTTCATTTTTTGTTGAAATATTTAATCACAATTGAGGAATGAAGCAAATAATATTCCGTATTTAGTGGAGATGAAATTATTATATTTTGTGATATCGTATAAATATAAGTTTGTTTTTTAAACGTAAACAAAGGAGCAATGTGAGTAGAACAGTAGAAACAGGGAGAAAATGGGAATTCCTATTTACAACTTATTCTAATCAATTTTTATTTGAAAGTGTATTTATTACTCCACACCCAACCAATAACTAATAAAATGAGAATGGAATTCCCAACCATGTGTGCTAATAATGTTAGCATAAGTGCAATAAAATATGAGATGTGAGTATGTTTGTGGTGTGATGGAACTCTTACTCTTTGAGCTGTTACCAGCTTCTAAAAACCATCCAGCAGACCAAGTCGACGATAAACTCATGAAATGGAATACTTTCCGAAAAAAATCTAACATGTAGGAAAAGTAAATATGAAATAGAAGAGGAAAAGTGATGTTGGTGTGGTGGCGGTTGGAGTGATGATATTTATTTATGATGAAGTATTATCTTTACACAAACAGTTTCACCATGCATCTTACAGGATGTATGTGCTTATAGGATATGCTTACAATAATAATATTGTGTACACTATATCCACTATGTAATATTATCTGGCAGTGTTAGGAAATATTTAATGGTCAGTAAGATATGTATATATGTGTGCACTTACATTGTGTTTGCTTTTGGGAAAATTTACAGAGATCCTGCCAAGCCAGCCATTAAACGTACAGGCGGTGGCTGTCAGCCCAACGGCTATAAATCTGACCTGGGCTCCCCCACGAGAGAACCGACACACGGTACACGAGTATGTTGTGAATATTACTACACTACGGAGCTTCGATGCCCCATACACGGGCTTAGGTTACGGGGTTGGAGGAGGCCTTACCACCTCTGCCCCTGCTTCAACATCTAATTCTCCAGCTGAGAGCAATTCTTCTTCAGGTGAGCCCTTGTTCCCATTTCTGATATACATGTGACATTAATATAAAAAACCGACTAAAAAAGTACAAGCTTCAAGTACAATGTAACAACACAAAAGAAGGAAAGGCAATCAACTAAATTCATCTTCTTTTTCTCGCATCCACAGGAACAACAGCCGCTCCAACAACGTCCGCTACCCTAACTTCCAATTCTAAAGATTTCTCGAACAATGGACTTGTCACGGAGAACGGGCAGGAGATTTCTGCAGAGGACAAGGTGGAAGCTAAAATGCGTCAAATCAAGGTATGCATAAAATAATATGCTATAATGACGTATTTTACATTGTCCTTCAAACAAACAGCATTCCTGTTTTTTTTGCAATTTTGCAAAACGTTACATTTTTCATAAATAATGATCGAGAGAAGTTAAATTCGTCTGATATTAGTGAACTTTAAAAATTAAATTGCAAAGCACTATCCTTTTTCATGAACAATATTTCAATCTTATACATTTTTTCATTTATGACTAAAACATTATTTGACAAAAAACAACAAGGACAGGAGTGCAAAAATGAGTACCTTTTGATTCCCCGTGAACACCGCTGTCGTGTGACTGTTCCATATATCTTCCCATTTTCTCCTGCTCATTTTTCTTTTTTCACTTGATCCTATTTCAGCCACAAAAGCCCGTATGCCCAACAGAATAAGCTTTTGTGTCGTCAGCAAGGTAAAAAAAGAATAACTAGAAAACTGCTGACAATGCTAAAAATACTTTAGGTAAAACACGTATATTTTTCAATACATCTCTTCACACTCGCGTACAAAGTACGAAGTTGAAGCAGCAATATATTTCTGCTATTTTGTTATTTCTTTGGCATGAAAGGAGAAAGAGAAAAAGTGTTTTGTGAGCCAAACACAAAAGGTTGCAAACTCTGCTGGTACAATGGATTGGTTTGATCAATAAAAAGCTGACTGGACACGCTTCCCTTATTTTGACTACATAATTTCACCACCACCATGCACGACAGTTATGTACAAATAAATACAATAATAATATTCTTTTGTGTGCATATAGTCGTATCTACATAATATATGGCCTGCATGTATTTCATTGTACCTGTAATTGTTTCCATTTTAAGTTACTATATATATATATCGTCAGTGATATAATGAATAAAGTAGAGAAAGGTGGTGAAAGTTGCCTTTGATTTTTGCATCCATTATTTGTCCCGTTTTTCAGAACCCCTTGTACTTTTTATACACGTTTTGTGTGTATAAATATTATTACATGGTAGGCTTGATAGAGTTTTTGGAATGATATTACTCTATAATAATATACTACTTTACGATCAACTGCAGTTGTTGTACCTAAGAGTCAGTGAATAATGAGGCAAGACATGTGATGAATAGTCCTTGAAAGGGAGTTGGGAAATGAAGTCAGTAGGTTGCAAAGTTGTGTGAGTCATAGTAACAGTCACGGTGAACCAATACAGGTTGAAACATCTTTCATAATAAAATGAAGAAGGTATGTGTTGGAAATATGCATAATGAATATAATGAAATCTCAGGCACGTAAGCAAACAGAACACGGTATCAGTTTACTCCTCACTCAATGCAAAATCTGCTTAAGTGTCACATGTGCTTTACTCACGGGCGCCTTTTTTCTTTTAAAAAACACGAACAACTACCTATGCACGTACAAACAATGTTAAAATGAGAAGAGCTCCATTAGTTAGTAAATGACATGTACTGTACATAATATAATGAGTCTTCTAAAGTATCTACCTAAAAATAACATCACGGCGTATACTAAAAATAAGTTCGTTTGTAGCTTCATGCATACTCGCTCCAAAAACGTCATCGTCAACTATCGTTTTATTACTTTGTTAAAAAGGAGAAAGTGTAAATGAAAGGAAAAGCGAGCTATGTAAGCATCACTAGTAGTGGCAATAGTTGCTCAAAATATAATGTACTTGCTCTTTCTTGAAGGAGCACGATTTGTAGACGTAGCTAGTTTCCTAGTAAAAATGACGACGACACTGATGATTTTGATGATTACAAAAAGTCGCAGCTGGATGGGCGAAAAAGGCTTTCTCTTGAACGCGCTTTGTAATCAGCAAAGGATCTTCATCTAATAGAAGTGTGGAATCGCTTGGCTGTGAAAATGGAATGAATGTACATGTTCTGCACTCTACCTCTAAAGCGCTACAATCGTATTGCCGAGAAGAAAGGGAAAACGGAAAGAATACAATCTGCAGGCAAAACATACACTGCATATAGTTTCCATTGTAAGTTAAGTGGAATGCGAAAAGCAGCTACAAGTATTAATGCAACTGCGTAATAGTAATAATAATAATAATCATTTCAGAATAATTTTTGAGCGCAAAACATAACCATTAAAATCGACAAGGGAATATCAAGGATATTACAAGACTGTAGATTTTTCTCAGGAGAAAAGTGCTTGCCACATTTTCTCAATCTCTAAACTGTCTGGTTGAATTGAATATGGTTAGCCAGTATTTGTATGGGTAAGATGTACAGTTGATTACTGTAAAACAGAGTGAGCAGGCGGGTTTTGATGTTCATTTCTCGATTAATTTCTCTTCATGTGTTTGTGTGCACTCTGTGTGCATTTCCCGAAATTCCTCCTCCCTTTATTACACTTAATTTTCCTCCAGTACATTACAGAGAAAACAGGACGCACATATTTGTTAATAAGCTTGAGAGAAAAGGAAGAATATATATAGCATCAGCTGTGAGTGTCTGCTTGTCTTATGAGAGCGTTTCTCCTATAACTGTTTCATATATTGTAACAAAATGTTTGTCTACCTATACATCTTTATCAATCTTGAAAATGTTCAAATGGGTTAAAGCAGAGGAAAAGAGGGAGAGAAGAAAAAGGGAAAGATTCTCCTTGGGTATTCCGCCAGTCTTTTTCTTAGACTTTCTTCTCATTTCTCTCTGGTTAGTTGGTTGGTGTCTTTCCAGTTATTTTCAAGTAATTTTTCACTTGAGACTTTCACTTGTGTGCTTATAGGTAGTTGGTAAAAAGAAAAAAAAATCGAATTGAATACAGACAGGTTTTTTACCAGAACTAAAATGGTATATAACTGCGAGAGAGTAAAGGAGGAGTAGGAGTGCTCACTTTTACTGCAAGTCAAACGAGCATTACACCATTATCTATCTCCATTCATGTAAAACGTCCGCCGTGTATTTAAAAATGGTAGTGAAAGCCCGTGTCATATAATATGTCTATAGTCTATGCCTACCTTCCGGTAGTGCAAGTATGCATGAATGAGTATAATGCGTTGTGCACACTATTCAACTTATATAGTTAGTCATGTGCTTATATTCAGCAGTGATTTGTACATTCATAATATTACTTTGGTGGATAGGCATATACTAATGCGTCGAAATTTTCAGTTGCTTGATTCTCCTCTGGGCTTGCTTGTTTTTCGATAAAGTTAGGTGGGATTGACAAGGCTTAAAGATTTTAAGCTACTTCTCTCCTCTCCTCCTCATGCTTCTTTCTCTGTTTTCCCTGTTGGTTGTTGTGCTTTTCACTTCCTCTATTTCACTGCTGGCTTTGACTTCATTTTAACTTTTTGGCGGTGGGAAAGGAAGTACATAAATATTATGTACATCAATCTGTACACCTCCTCCTTCTCAAGTTAGCTTTCCATCCGATCAACAGTAATCCAAGCAGATGTGACGTGACATGATGCAATTAGGATAGATCTTTTGCCTGTCAATGTCTATATTGGCGGTTCTTCACACACACACAAATGAAGAGCGGGGAAAGCCAAAGAGACAGCTTCTCCATTATATGACATTTTATAAGATAAAGGTGTGCCGTACTTATCACAAGTCTACATGTAGAATGAACAGTCGTGAAAGTCAATACAACGTATTTGTCTACCATTTATTCTTACCATGCGTTGTTGGTACAGTTTGTATATTTTTGACATTTTTTATAAGAAATATGTGATATTAAAATTACAAAAATAGAGAGGTCATGGGTTTTGTTTGGTCTGTTGCTGTTTAACTTTAGAAAACATCATGTTTACCTTTCAGTTTTCATATTATGTTAATTCTGTGCTTGACTTTGCTCAGGTATATATGTGGTTGCATAATAATAATAAACTAGAATAAAAATTGATGTTTCAATAAACAGAAATTTATTATAAAAGGCCAACTCCGATGTTGTTCGCTTATATTTCATGATTTTTACGATATTTTTTTCTACACAGGTACACGGGGATTTGACCACGGTGCTACTCGACCAGATGCAGCCATTCACAATGTATGAGATCTCAGTGACAGCGTTTAATATCCATGGACGGTCTTTACCATCTAATCGAGTGAGAACGCTAACACTCGCTCCTGGAATCGTTCGTCCTGAGCCAAAGGAGCCACCAAAAATCCCGGATATTAAATCATGCTGCATTACAAAAGGCGTCAATACTGAATCGTAAGTTGCAATGATAATGGTAATAAAGAACTGTAAACGATTATACTTTTCCGGTTTCCCGTCATCTCTTTACGTGAATTATATGTTTTGTGTGTGAGCGTGTCCTAAAGATTGAGAGAAAAGAGAAAGCAGAGAAAGAACACGACGACTCGCTGTTCCTTTTTCTCCTTAAATGTATGTAGAACATTATACATGAAAGAATGTTCTTAAACAGAATAGGAGGCTATTCGGTTATATTATGCGGCACTTGGCTCTCGTGTTGGCTTATTCTTTTCATCCGATTCCATTTTATTTCAAATGACTTATTGTAAGTATAAAGATATGTACCTCTAAACACTTCTCAACTTGTTTAGGCTTCATACTAATAACTCTCACGATCCATTTATTATTACTACCCTCGTTTTACTCACACGAACATTTTATGAGAAATTTACAATTAAAATTCAGATCAAGTTTTGACACTACGTTTTTGGGATGAAAGCAAAAGCAATTTATGTCAACAACTGCTATTTACTACACAGGAAGAACTATTCGTCCAAACTAAATCGGAGACAGCGTCTCTGTGCATTGTTTTTTGTTCCATATATCCGTGGTGTTATTCGTATTCTATACATCTATGGCAGTTTGATCAAAGAGGAAACGGAAAATACAAGAATGGCATGACACTGCTGGACTGTTAAGAAAACGAATAATGAAGCAAAGTTGTAAGGGATATTGTAAAAGAAGCGGGACAACAGGGAAAGAAAGAGTCAGCTGCAAACTATCACTAAATAGCTTTCTTCCGTAGACTGGTTTTCTGTAATAATGTGTCTAGGTATATTTACATGAACAGGGACGTGCACATACAGTCAGAATAAGTAAATGTGAAGTTATCCTTTCCTAATGAGATTTCCTGCGAATATAATTCCAGCGCTGTCGGTTTTTATATCCACTTAAAATGATTACTGGTTTGCGGAAGACCTTTTCTCGTTTTGTATAGGCATACATGTAAAAACATGCTATTAAAAGTCCTTGCCTTCTGCTTCTTTCAGAGATGTACGTAAGCTCTCTCTGTTCTATATAATACGCATAGAGTCTCCATTTATGTGAATAAATATTTTAGTTTTAATAAAACCTTATTGCAAGTTTCTAGCTACACACAGCAAGATACATTTTATGCTGTGGAATAAAAAGCATTTATTTAGAAGCGTGTCGATACGACTAGCGAGGTAAACTATTGAATCGAATCGAGTACACCCCTCAATGCAAGTAAATTATCATGTTTTTGTTTCTACGAAAGAGGAAGACAACAGAACAGAAAATACAACGCTCTCACTCATATACTCTCTCTCTCTTTTACGCAGAGATCCCCATCTCTGGAAATCCTTAGATTTCGTTAGAAGGATTTTTAGTGGCTGCTACCACGTTCTTTGATGCAGCAACGCAAGCTTTTTTTGTTTTTATGTATTATTTGTTCTTACGTCGTTTTCTTGTTGTTTGGTGTGTTGCAGGTGTGTGTCCAAACTATGTGATCCAAAATTGGCGACTCAAGTGGAAATTCCAGATCTGATGATTTGTGCCCCGTGGACACCAGAAGTGTTCAGTTGTCTTGCAGATGGCAAGGATCACAGTCCTTGTTGTCGGGCTCGAGGGATCCCCTCACCATGTTATGATCTTTGTACTGGAAACATAACTAAGCTGGATTATCACTATTTCAAGTGAGTAAACGATGCTGTTGTACATATGCATCTATGCATGTGTATGTATTTTTATTTAGAATGCTCTTGAATCTTGAAGAAAGGGGCTCTAGTTTTTTAATACTATTTTCATATGTACTGACTATGTACATAGGTACGTATGTCAGTATCATCCTTGTGTTATTAAAAGCTTAAAATTCAGTTTAAATAGGTGCAGACGTATATACAACGTAAGCAAGAAGTATGAAGGCCAGTCTAAATATTATGTGCCATGTTACGTTGTACACATTTCCAGAAATTTTGGAAAAGAATCGAGCATACAAGCTTTGTGTACTACGTTTTGTGACTAGTGGGCTTTCACCAACAATCTTTTTGTTGGCAGGATCAAAAGTAATGTTACCTTCATGTATGGTACGTCTTTATTTGGGAACCAGTGTTACAAGTAACTTTTCAGGAGGAGTAGCAGAGCAGAATGCTATCGAAAACGTTTCAAAGTCCCTCGTGATTAAATAAATATCACAAAGGAATATAAAAACCACCTCTACATACGCATAAAACCATGGGGGTTGTGAGAGTATGTACATGTGCCTGAGGACTAACGACCTATCCATATCTTTGCATTTTATTATTAGCACTTAACTTTCCAGTTGAATTAGTGATTTAACATTATGAGATGATGAAAGCTGAATCTCATAATTAAAGATAGAAGTTTACCAGCAGGCGAGGTCTGGGTGTTCAAAGATTACCCTTTTCAACAATAAGATACATAAATCATGAATACGGAAAATGTTAATTTCTTTCACTTCACTGTGAAGATGACATAGGCGTTATGAAGTTATAAGCAAATTAAGAATGAAGTAGTATTAAGATTTGTATAGATGTTTCTGATCCGTGCACTAACAGTCGAAAAAGGTAGTTCAGCTTGATATCAAGCACGTAATAGTTACATCGGAAACGCATCTTTTGAAATAAGTATATTTTATGCAGTAGTACACGCGACGGCAAATGAATGCAGAAATGAGTCCGAAAAGTACAAGGGAAATGTGTTTTACATGTTTCTCCTTAAAGCTCAGATGGTGACATTCCCAAGGATTTAGTAATGCATTTCATATACGCAAAGGATGTGGTAATGAACTAGATGCTCATATTCGCGTTTACGGTTGATGGAGCGTCGAGTACTTTTGTACTCACTTTAAAAAATCCTGCAACTCTACGACCATCAACTTTATTCTCGCTTCAATGCAGTGATTATAAATCTCACCTTTTTCAGACACTGAAGACTACATCGATAGTGATGACAGCGGTGAATGTTGATAACATCAAAAACCATTTTGGGCTTTCTATTGCTATGCATTAATTTGATGCGTTTAAAATGGCATTACGTGGTGAGAAGAAAGTGAAAGTAGGCCATTTGCGACAAAACGTATCCATGAAATTTTAATGGTCAAAAAGAAGTAAAATGTGTTTGCATCGAGTAGTTTTAGGTGAATTAAGTAGAAAGTAATGTTGTGCTGTCGACTTGATACAGATCTGCATTATGAAAAGAGAAAGTACCAGATTATTTTCTCTTTAAGAGCAATTTATTGATTCGTACAGACTTATGCAAAGCTGAGTGAAGACCAAAATATCAACTCAGAATTGAGAAAAATAGTGTGCTTGCAGCTCACAGCTCGGGTTCATGAATTTTTGAGTTAACAGAGTGTAATTTAGCATAAGCATACATGCCCATGTAAAGTATGAAATAAAAGAGTAAAGCCCATGAAGGTTTCGGTCTTTGGTTATAGGGCCTGTAAAGACACAAATCAATTCCAATAAAATTCTCCTGAGGTTTTCAATTTTTCATGTAAATTATTAGTTCAATTCAAAGCCACTTCTCTATAACGAGTTGTATAATTCACCAGCTGTAAGCTTGTTAAACATTACAGATAAGTCCGGTGAAAGTAGACATTGTAGCTACATCATTTACATATGATGCAATAGAAAAATAAAGTTTAACCAATGAAATTCTTAAATTGGTTTCATTCTTTGTTGTCCATGCCTTTAACTGCGTAGTTTAAAAATATGTTATTTGCTTAGAGGTGTTGATGATGATTACAATTATGATAAAATACAAAACTTGAATTTTCTTTGCATCTTTGCATGGCATCCACCACCCATAGGTATGCTTACCTAAGTCTTGAAAACATTTCCAGCTCGGCTAAGAAAAAAATGAAATAATAATGAGAATAGAAGTACTTTTCGGATATTATTTTTTCTTAATTATATAAGCGATATATATGCATACATTTTGAAGCGTAACAATGTATTTATTGTATCTTTACGGTAGACATGATGATTATGTTCTCTTACTGACAGTGATTAAATTTCTTTGAGTCGGCAGTAAAAGCGAAGCCCTTGAAAAATGTGGAACATCCATCTACTTCTTTTTCTACGCCGTGTTTCACTCGCTTCAACCATTCATGGTTTTCTAAAGTATAATAATACTTACCTATGTACAATAATGTAAAGATTTTATACAGAAATAACATTACAGACGTAAGCGTTCGGAATCTTTTTCTCATTTAATGAAAGACGGATGCAGATTGAAACAAACAATAAAACATATGGAACACTTTCTCCCCGCGCATAAAAGCAGAGATCGTTTGAGATAGAATAAAAAATCTGCTTCTACTAAATCCTTACAACTACACAAGTCGTTTATTTAATTTTGCATAGTAGCTTTAACCTTTCTCTTGTATGATATGTAGGTTATTTTTACTTCAGCTATAGCCTCAGACGATTCATGATTTTATGATGCTGCTACGTATTCTCGTCCTTAGTATTATCGTTTGATCTCTGTGTAATAACTCATTTCTTGTTTTTGTGATATAATATACATGTTCGGTTATTATGCGGGCATTGGAAGTACGAATCGTATATATAAGTAAAATCGACGCAACAAAAGATCCCAATACAGCAAATAAAGGTATTTTACATAAATTACTATATGCTTTCTTTGGTTTTCTGATACTGATACATAGGTACGCGTTATAACGACAAGGCAAAAGCATGAAACTGTTTATGCATTTTTTGTAACACAACTTAATATTCTGTGCCTTCAAGATTCTTCGAACCGCCTACAGAAATTCAGATTTCTGTTTTCAATGTAGTATATTAAAAATATTTGATATTCACGGGAAGCTGCATTTTTAATCTTTCTTTACGACTGAGCGAATGACACCCCAATATTACAAATTTGGTAGATTTCATATTAAATTTTTGGTTTGTCTTTGTTTTTATCGACTAGATGCCTGCGCTATATGGGTGAATATTCCAACTGTCTGATGGAAGGCTATGGTGTTTTGCCATCCGCTCCCAGACAACTTCGCGTTTCTAACGTGGAAGAAGATTTCGCCATTATCCATTGGGCTCCACCATCAAAATTAAACGAGACGGTGACTGGCTACCTTGTGAACTACAGACCACTGTCAACTTATGAGAACGTGTACCATCACGTGCAAGCCGTTCATCCACCTTATATTCTGGAGAACTTGTATTCTAACGCGGAGTATGAGGTAAGGCGTTGAGTCAGAAATTTCTGCTCTGATAAATGTACAAAACATTTTGAAACGACCGGCTACAAATGTTTCTTGACGAAAATAAATGCATAGAAGTATAGAGCAGTGTCATAACCATGTAATAATCATCATCATCTATGTCATTTTCTTCAATTTAATTTAAAAGTCAATGCTATTCAGCAGTGCTGTGTACTTTTTCACGAGAATATACTTAACAGATGAACTTTCACAACTCAACAACCATATTTTTCACACGGGATATTAGTAGACGAGCAATCTTGCTTGAACTTTAAACGGTTCAGGGAACCTAGCTGGCGTATTCAGTCCATCGTCCTTCTATAAGTATTAGGTCCAAGTTTATGCTATGATTATA
This sequence comes from Entomobrya corticalis, assembly GCA_034694325.1. Classification (NCBI taxonomy): domain Eukaryota; kingdom Metazoa; phylum Arthropoda; class Collembola; order Entomobryomorpha; family Entomobryidae; genus Entomobrya; species Entomobrya corticalis. Next base: position 30,888 of record JAQFYG010000118.1, read on the forward strand.
GTTAGTGAGTAGAGAATTGGGGAAATTTGTATTATTGCAGCAGTCACTATTTGGATGACTTTCGCTACTTAATCTACATCAACGTCCATTTTTTCTTTCTTACGATATGATCGTCCTCTGCCTCTGACTAGAAATAAAAACTAATGTGGAGTATGCCATCTGGGCCAGTTTCACCATTTAGCTGTTTTTGCTCAAAGTTGGTTTTTATTTTTGATATATTTATATTTCAAAAGGAGGCAGGAGTCATGCTTTGCGACAATATTATACCAGCATAATATAGCATAATATATACAATTTTCATAGTCTCGCTTTTTAAAGAAATTTGAGTACACAGTTGATAAGGATAGGCTGATGAAATAAGATTGAGCCGCATCAGGATGTCCTGGTATCTTGTACCTGTACTCTCTGCTGCAAAAGGAGCATTTTTATTGCTAATGGCTAAAAAGATTCATTGAAAAAAGTTCTAATTTTCAGCGGAACGAACATCGTCAAAAGATGTTGAAATAATGTCGTCTGAATACATAGTTATACCAGTAAGCAATTTGCTCTTTAGAAAAACGCTAAGTTTTTTATTTATTCATACGTTCACTTTCTCCAGTCCCAAGAGTAGTATTTAGTTTTAGTTTAAAGCGTTTTCATTTTGTTATTTACTTTTACAGCAGTTATATATGTATATCCCTACATAAAAACTAGAATTTCTGTCCGTTCTTATTTCATTTCTGACAAGATGCACTTTCAAAAGATACATATTGTCCAGGTTTATGTACTTTCTTCTGGAGAAAGTTGACTGCACGAAACAATGATATCACAATGATAAATATATACTACCTTTTTAAACGTTCATCTATAACTTGCAAATATACGTTTTTAAGAAAATTTATAGGTATGCGTAGACCATTAAGCAAAACATTAAAAACGTGTGGTCTTTTTTATCAGCAACAAATAGTACCATTCTTGTTCTTCCATTTTCTTCATCTTATGAAACGTACCTCTCATGGAAAAAATTCCTTAATTTTTGTAAATTATTCATCTCTCCTCGTTTTTAAAGTGACACAATGCGTTTAAAATTGTGACTGATTTTCCTCAATTTTCTCCTGTTTTCTGTAACTATTATTATTATTTTGTTCCAGGTGTATGTTGAAGCTGTAAACGAGCACGGTGTGAGCCAACCATCTCAAAGAGTTGTTTTCCGGACAGCAAGTGTGTCCCAAGAGACGTCACAATTGGAAGCAGCGGTTGACAATTATAACGAGACAGCATGCTGCGTTGCCGTAAGAAAAAAAATAGACACTTTTGTCTCCCTACCTGAATCCACGTATCAAATAGTTCCATTACTTGTTTCTATACTATTGTCACATGACATACACAACATCTAAAATGACATACAACACGAACATCTCCATATTTTCTGTTTTCTGGAAGTTGACAAAAGGCTTTCTTTCTTCGTCAGCGCTCTCCTATTATTTCCACTATATTGATTGAATATTTTTGCATAAGCAAAGACATGGGTATATGTGAACGAAAATAATACTTTTACCTTCTCCAATTGGGCTGTCTATTTCCAGCTCTTCCGGCAAAAATTGAATGTCATTTCCTCAGTTTTCCTTCTTTCCCTGTGGCACAGCGACAGTCATAGTGCTGATTTCACGTATGTATACACAACGTAAAATACACACCTAGCTATAAGCAATGGCTACATTTTCTCTGAGACAGTTACAGTTTTTTCGTATTGCATCGATAATGTTCCCTGATAAGAAAACTAGCTGAGTCAGGAAACTAACCCATTTACGTTTCACTACTATGCTATTATGTTGTCATCCATGCTTCCCAGTCCTAACTTTCCAACCGTGCTTTCACAACAGAAGCAAAATGTTTAATGTCGTAGCATAAATAGTAACTTAATAATATGACGCACAATCAGAAAGGTTCTCTATATGTAAGCAAAAGTTGAGAAAAAGTTACAAAGCCATTTTCCCCTTTTTCAACAGTGATTTCGTAAATTATATATATGTTTATTCACAAAAATATATATATCTTGCCTGTATGAAATGAGCATAGTATTTTGTGACGTTCACAAATTATCTATATAGCACTATTATTACTTCAAACATATACATCTCGGGTATTTAAATTGTATATTAAGCAGCAAAAATTGGCATTTTCAATAACGTATATCTGTTAATTTCCTTTTGCCAAAATATTTTATGAATTGTAAATGGTTTGCCATAAACTTTCGTTTTTATTAAGGAAGCAAACTGATTTATTAGTCCATTGAAACTGCCAAATGGTCCTCTACAAACGTTGACTACCGGAACTGTTTATTTTGCCAAAACTTTCAAAACATGTAGTAAGAAAAAGTTGAAACTTCCATGAATGAAATAATTTAGACTTTTGGTTGCAACAGGCAAGTTATGTTTGCTTCCATAGGATGTTTGATGTTTAATGTTAGATGGAAGGATGCATTATTAATCATTGCATTCAATTGTTGATTGTAAACATACGTACAGCGATCACAGTCGTTCCCCATTTTCGTTTACTTGTAGCTTTGCCTAAAGCATACTAAAATGTAACTTCTTCACATCTTTCTCCTTTTCAAGTTTTAGTACTATTTCCACGGACAAATACTTATAAATAAATTTACTACTTACTACACGTTGGAAATCACATTCATAAATATATAATTAATTCTGTCTAGAAAATCAAGTAACTTAGTTTTTCCTCTTCCGATCAGGTCGGAATGAATCCAACTTGCTTACCACTTTGTACATATGACGCCTCGATGAGTGACATCCGAGCCCTGGCCTTTGCATGTGCATCCGAGTTCCATAATTTACTACGCTGTGCAGCCGGAGGACGAGATCATTCCGCTTGCTGTACGAAACGTGGGGTCGCAGAGAGCTGCTTGGATATTTGTAGTGCACGTGTTCCCGACAGCTTGCTGTCCATGGCAGAGAACTGTCTGCCGTACATTGGAAACATTGTCCAGTGCTTTGAGGAAGGTAACTGCAATTTGTTAGAATTATTGTATTTTTTCTCAAAAAGAAACATTATTGCTCCCTCTCCCATTGAGTGAGCCAGAAGACATGATCTGGTAAGATGATGTAATATCAATTAATTTACTACATCCGGGAAAAATGTCACGTTCAGTGCTGTAGGAAAAGTAGTTTTGGAAATTTTTTCCTGGATTGTTTCAACGTTTTACGTTGTATGACTGTAGGTGACATGATGGCTTGAAGTAATTGACTTGTTTCCTCATAATTGAATGATCATCGTTTATGTGCTTCCTCTGCTTTCTCCCGTTCTAGGAACTGAAATAATTCCCGGTCCCGTGGAAGAATTCCATTCCAACCTTGTGACAGACGCAAGCGTTGGGCTGTCATGGATGGCTCCCAAGAACTATAACATAAGCAGTTACCAAGTATTCTACCAACTAAGGAGTCCTTCATCAGCAACTTCCGCGGTTGACAAACCAACTGAAGTAAAATCGGTTAGTTAGGAGTACATGATACCTACATACCGTGTTGCATTCCAGAGAAGCCGATGGATAATTCATTTATTTCAAAAAGTGTACATAATACCAGAAAGGAAATGTATGTTTTGGTTTTATTCTAGCTAAATACAACGGATACTTCTATCGAGGTGACGGGACTAACAAATGGGAAAGTATATAGGTTTTTCGTTGTCGCTCAAAATGAACATGGATCATCCATTCCATCCTCTGTAATTCTAGTCAACGTCACAAGCGACTGTAAATACAATAATGAAATGCTACTTAACTATATTTTGAAAAGGCAAATGTTCATTTACTCGGTAGATGCCTTTATAACATGTGTAAAAACAAAATTCTCATGTACTTGTTAACAGCATACAATGGTACAAAGATCGCTGGAGTGCTAACACCTCCTCATAGCCTTGTTGTTGCCGGACATAGTGCCACTTGGGTCCAGATAGTGTGGCAGCCACCTGTGTTTGCTCATCCTACCGACAAAATTACATACAAGTATGATTCAATGTATCACTTTGCATATTCGCAATTTCTTAGCAGAAATGATCAGCTATTTCGTTTAATGACTGCATTTATTCTACTTCTTCTTCTGACTTCAGAGTCTACTCAAAGGGTGTAAAGGAGCAGAACTACATAATGAATGAAACGCTAGTCAATTCGATAACCCTGGATAGTCTCCGACCCAACTCCCAGTACATTCTTTACGTAACAGCCTCTACGGATAAGGGTGAATCCGAAGCCTCTGAAACTTTGATAGCATGGACCGATCCTGCACATTCTCCATTCGTTGAGGTAAGGGCCTTTTGTGTTTACCCTTAATCCTCACATTGTGTCCTGTCTTATAGAACACTTTTCATTTTCATTACATTTATTTTACACTCTTGTGAATGAATAATGGACACTGTACATAGTACATGGATACTTTCATCGTTTCTGCGGCGGTGAAAATGTGCCCTATCATCCTGTTCTACAGAATTTTCACTAATGAAAACAAACGAACTTTAATGTACCATACTCATTTCATTCCTTTCATGCCACACAACAGCCACCACGAATTCAGCCGATGAACTTGCTGGTAGAAGGACGCACTATGACCGTTGTCTGTGTCGCACTCGGAGATCCAACCCCAACTATCTCACTGTACATTAATGGCAAGCTAATAAAGCAGCAGAAAAACCGACATTTGACACAAGTGGTGGAGAATATTACAAGGGAAATGGACATTGTGTCATGCTATGCTGACAATGGATACGGCACACCAATGCAGTCTGCGAGAAGAATACAAGTTTCTCGTAAGTTTCTTCAAAAGTTCATAAAAAAATATATACGAAATGCTTTGATTTTGGTTTATATTAATAGGCAGAACATACAGTGGTGGTGTATAAAATAAAGAAAAAAACAATATTTTATCTAAAAATACGTTTAAAAACCGCATGAAGCGAATAAATAGTTGGCAATGGATGCTATGTAAGTTTCATTTTCAGGGAAATATGAGAAAGCAATTTCATAACATAATGCATCTCAGTACTCAGTACAGTTGACATTCAGCCTCGATGTATGGAGATCTGTATACATTTACTGCTCACTGTGCAATACAGTTAAGCTATAATTTGCATGAAAATGCAATCAAGTCAAGTAGAAAGTGTGTAAGAGTGAACCGAACTCTTGTGTACTTTGTACCTTACCCGCTCTCTCACAGTCTGGTTTTCACCAGACAGACTGCCTTTTGTTGAAACTTAGGGCTCTGAAGTGGGATACTTTGTACGTCTAGATAAATACACGTTGGGCTTACTCTGTGTAATGCCTACTGGCATGTCTTGATGAAAAGATCCAGGAAAGCTCATTTGTTTTAATTCTAATAAATGCGTTATTTAATGACTCGCAGATGCTCCAAGCGTGACCGGATCCGAAATTAATTTTGCATCTGAAGGAGATTCTGCCAGTATTGAATGCATTGTTACAGCACATCCAGAGCCCAAGGTGATGTTTTGGAAAAACTCTCAAGACAGAATACCCATTGTGAATGGAGGAAATTATCGGATTGAACATGACGATGCGGTGACGTCCTTGGAGGTAACTTTAATATTGTTTGCATACCTGCTTTCCTATCTGCAATATGTTCGCCATGCAAAATACTTGGGTCAAATTTTGTTGATGATACTTGAGGAAGCATACGAAAATTACCTGTAGTACTGTTATAATGACGCTCGTTGTTATTTTCCCCACGTGCACATTAAGCAGCAGTCTAGTCGATACCGGTATGTACTCAGAATTCAGAAGGTTACCAGTCAAGATGTTGGCAATTACTCATGTCATGCAGAGAACGCTATTGGTGAGACGGTGAAAACATTCTCTCTTCAGACGAGGGATATTCAGGTTCGTTCGAATAATTTGTATATTATACCGTAATATGTTTTTGATGTGGAAAATTTCCTGGAATATTTAGAATTTGAAGCGTGAAATTATTTGAGTAAAATTTTACATTTTGTATTAGGATATGAGTGGGAATATTACGGAGTGTTGCATACGGGAGAAAGTTAGTCCTCACTGCATTGATGCATGCTCCTTTTATCTGGATATCGAGTCTGTCATTGATAAGCCTCAATGTCTACCAGACTTTGATAAACTAATGAAATGTTCTGCAGGTATGTGTACATTTGGGACATTAGTAGTACTTGAGCGTTTTTGTTTCTAAAGGTTAAATTCGCTAATTGAAAATCATTTCAGATGGACGTGATCACCGAGCATGTTGCTCAAGTTGGGGTGTTCCTCGTAGATGCTTAGATTGGTGCCGAGGGGAGCCAGTTTCCCAAAATTCAGAGCTATGCGTGCTTCAAAACTCCAAAGTTATTTTCAACTGCTTTAAAGAAAACAGAGGTTAGTTCAAACGATTTTATTCTGCTAGAATGTACCTCTTATACCTCATGTTTTTAAATTTTGTCGACGTCTGTTTTTAAACAGATAAATTGCCAGGACCTCCACAACGCTTGATTGTAAAAGTATTGACAGATACTGAAATTATGATCTCATGGGATCCACCCGTCATCAATCCACATACAGCTTCCTCATATAGGTTTGATTTATTTGTCTTTCTTCATGACTTTTCGTTGTTTGTGTAAGCGAAAAATAATATATAATTAATTATTATGCGATTAAATTCAGGGTCTTTTGGAGGCCAGTTGGACAGAAATTGTCCCAACGTCTTGATACGCAATCTACAAGTGCTAAAATCAGCCATCTTAAACCTGGTGTCAAATATGAGGCTGTAGTGAAAGCAGGCAATTCTCATGGTACTTCTACCCTTACGGACCCCATTGTTTTCATTACCGAAGACAATCTCATATCATCAGCAAGTACCGGTAATTGTCAAATATACTATTTTACACATTTATTTTTTTGCTTCCTTTTGTTATGTTTTGCAACTTTTTGTTTTGTTTTTTATTTGTTTTTGATTTTTAAACAATAAAATGAAGCTGAGGGATCTCATGCAGGTATGGGTATCGGGATTGCGTTCCTTGTGTTTCTCTTGGTGGGAGTCACTGTTGGCGCAGTTTGGTTCATCCGCAAGCGTCAATTTGGGACCAAACCTCCAGGTGCTATTGCTTTTGAGAATCCATCCTATATCAGAGAAACGAATCCTGATGCAGTCAGCGGCCATACGTCTACTACAACAAATGGAGACATTCCAATGAATGGGAATGGTGCTGTGCCGAGCGTTAGTAATGGAGTGGGAGGGATTGCTAACGGTTGGCACACTGAAACCCTCCATACTCCTAGACCAGAGACTGAAGTTCCTCCAACGCTATATGAAGAGCTAAGGCTAGGATCTGAAGGAGCCGGTTTTCGACGACTGAAGCCTTAAATCAATATATTTTAGAACCTTTTAAAATAATCGCGATTGATAAAAGCGTTTGAATATTATACACAAAATATTAGTCATTCATTTCATTCACAAGAAGTACAGAAAACAGGAAATGCAATGTAAGTCCCAAATGTGTAAATAGATCACGTGTCCAGCAATCACGTTTTACCTTAATATTCCTAAATACTTAAATATTATCACTACTTAGGTGATGCGGAGGCCAAGCATAGTCCATATATGTATGTACAACTGCTATAAATACTATGTTTCCGAAGATAATGCATATTCTATCTATGATAACTTCAAAACTTTTAATAATTTCACTATATATCTTAATGGTAGAATTGAGTATTGTTTTAGCTTCATGCACTTTAATAAGATTTAAATGATGACTGACTGATAAATGAGGATAAGTATATAGTAGCAGACAATCCTTAAATACCAATAATTAAACCAATGCATTGAATGTAAATGGACAGAATGCAAACTCAGGTTTTTATAACTATCCGTACCACTGGATTATAGCAAAAACAAACATTTTTTATTCTTATTAATTATTACACTTTCGTTTTTTTGTGGCATTTGTATTCTTAATTGCATTTCAAATGATGGACTCTTTCGTACAACCTAGTCTCACTGATGATAATGGAAAATAGGAAGAAGCATTCTACAACATTGGCATTTTTATATTAAGTATGTAAATGCACTTGCAAAATCATAATTCATACTGCATTCGTATATTAAACTAAACTCTTAGCAATACTTTTTAATAGGGACGGTAGTTTAAAGATTGCGAATTTACATTAAGTTTTTAACGCAATGAGACCAAACTGATATGCGCTTCCGCGAATTTAAATGTCGGACTTCCAGCTAAATCTCGGTTGTCCAAAACTTTAAAATCGCGGAAACTCCAATCACCTCATTGTTTTACATATGTGTCATAACGATGAAACGTACCTTAATAATGGTTAATTAAGGAAATCTTAATAATTTTAGTGCACAAATAATCTAGGTTTAATGGTGTAAATGTAATAGTTTCGTCGGCGCTGGATGCTTGACTGTGCTACATTAATTGAACTGTACTATCACACATTTCGTTGCCAGAAACCGAATCTGTTTTTTACTTTGTTTCATCCTTTGATGGAATGTATTATGTAATATGGCAGCATTTGAATATTTAGTGCTTGATATTTGTGATTTTAAAGAAATACTTGATTTAGTTTAGCCGGTAACTTTATAGATTTAAGACATTTTTAGTATCTTTCTAAATAATTTGTAGTAATTTTGACTTTTGTTAACTATTGTTGTTATTATTTTTTTCGTTATTTCCTTACATTTGGTAATTTGTTGTTGTTGTAAGGAAACTGTAGTACCTGGTTTCTTCTAGTATATGAACTTGTTTTGTAGTTTGCATACAATTTTATAATATTATGTGCATAATCCTATAAGTCCTTGAATTTGTATAGAGTAGTACTTTACAACTTTTGGTGTCACTGGAAAAGAAATTAATTTGTACATTGTATTTTGTAAACTTCCGGTATCGAGGATAAAATCTTGTTTTAATTGTTTTATTATTAGGCTGTTTTACTTAGAATCAACGAGAAACTTATATCTGAAGGCAGATAAGTTTTGGTGATCTTTGTCTATAATTTCATGGTGTTTAGTTTCCTGCATTTTTATACTTTTCACAAAGACGATGTAACTATAAATAAAGAACATATAGTCTTAGAGTGCTTGGGACATTCAATATAAACATTTCAAGCGGTGTCCCCTGTTACAGAGCCAGAATTAGCACAGAATTCTTGTTCGAATGCGACACGATTAAATAAATTTGTAATAATTTGTGTAATGTCAATGTACATAAAGTAAATAGGTAATAGGCTAATACGTATATCCTATACAGCTGGGTAAAATAGTTACTAAAATGGATGAATACCTGTGAATGTCTTAATTACAGAAAACAAAAATATTTGTATGTACTTCTTTGAAAATTTAATTGTGCATAATATAATGTACAGTACGTAATTGATACAGATAAGATAACTAGAGTTAGTATCGTGGTTGCGCCATATACGACACAAAGCAGTGGTTAAAAGAAGACGCAGTCAAATTTTCGTTTATAAACCGTAAATCCATAATATATCCGGGAGACTATATATTACGGAGAATCGTGATATTGTTAAGCGTGGATAATAAAAGAACAAAAATGCTTTTAGAAGAACGATCGTCCTTTTATTTGGCAAATCTGCTTTACTTCATTCATTCAGCTCTTACCTGTTTCACTGCTCATATTACTCATAATTACCTATTATGCAATCACGCACATGTGTCCACTCATAAACATTTGAAGTAAATGCGCAGGAATTGAACTAAAAGGAAGGAACTTCTTTAAAATCCTTTCACCAACATAGGAATATAGGACCTTAATGGACAACAATATATTCTGGAAATATGTAAGCGATTAAAACGATTATATCAGAAAGCAATCGCGTCAACAAACTTCTTTATTCATTTAACTTTCCGATTTTAGGAAGCATTCTCGGCCGTTATGACATTTATTTTTCATAAAATTGATCCTACAAACCATATAAAGAACAATTTGTAATGTGTTACTCATCAAACCTTTATAATACTCGCATATCATTAATAATCATGCATTCTTTAATTCATACACAAATGCGTGAAACTTTTATCATCCATTTTATTGCAAACAAAGCCTTAATATTCCGATGGTAAAGAATTCGATTCTATGCGTTTAAGAAAAGATGTTGATGTTGCGATGCTGCTAGAGTTAGAGTAGAGTCAATATTCTCCAACAAAAGTTATTACCAGCCACGCTCTATTATTTCAAGTCCTTTTTATTATTTACATAACTTAAAAACGATATAACAAAAATTACACACGAGAAAATATTATAATCGTGTGTTTGTTTATTATATGCACGTATGAACACTATTTATTCTTTCGTTGTTTAAAAGAAACCCTGTAATTTGTGAACAGGATCCGAGTTATGAATAGACGAATTTTGAAAAGACATGCGCTAGTAGAAGAGCTCTCTCTGATGAACAAAGTTTGATGGTACGATAAAAGCACGAGGCTAACATGATAGCTATCATATTTGATATTATGAATTTGGGTGTTCGGTCTACGCTGTTGTGACTTTAAAAGTTTAAGAAACGATGTGCTGTACTTGTCTGAAAACGGACAAGTGGAAATAAAGAACTTTAAAATTTTTGAAGATACGGATGGAATTTGCTACTTGAGCATGCACACCTTTAAAGCGTAAGATATGCAGGTAAAAGTGGTTTCAAACATGGGTTTTAAAAATGCTAGATACGAGCGATTTCAAAATATATTTTACTTCAATTTTTATAAAACATACACTGGTACCTACTCATCGTCAGTCTCTTCAAGTGACATCTCTTATAATCTATTTGATCAAAATGAATAAATCTCATTTCAAAAGTATGTACTCATATACATCTTGAAAATTTAAGGAGCAGAAATACAATAATTGTCCAACAGTAAACATTCCTAAAGAAAATTCAATAAATAAACAATATTTTTGGTGGAAATTTGTCTCTGGTAGTTTAATTTAAAATGTTTTTCTGCTTGCTCATTTTCTGTTTGCTACTTTTTTATTATGACAAAAACAAGAAGTTTGGCACAATTGGCATACAAAACTTTGTAAAGTGATACTTGAATGCATTTACAACCAACAACATAATTTGGCAAAACGTTGAATACAATCGACAACATTGAAAATGACAAGCGCTCCGGGAGCGTTCTCGCCTGGTGCAATTTTTTTTCTTACCAATATGTAAATATACTCTCGGATTATTACTACTTTTAACACGGAAAAACGCTGAATAAGTATTAAGTAAATTCAAGCAGCGTAAATAGTCATCTTGGGTGAATTAGCGGAGCAAATGTTCAGGTTATTGTCTCAGAAATCGTCAAATGAGGATACGGCGACAAAGCAGCAAATTGTCATATTTCAGGTAGCGTGGAACTCTTTAAAAAAGGTATAATGTGAGGCAGAAGGGGTGGCTCTGGCTGTTAATACGACTTTTTAATGTTCCATACATTATGATGATATGAAAAGCAGTTATATATGAAGGGGAAAAATTATTTTAATGACATGATACGTACATGAGCGCTTTCATGTTTTTTCAAGATATTCTTTTGGCAATTTAATGTAAATTCTTTTAAAAACTGAGTTAATCACTTTGAAGATACGACGACCCCCCGGTGTCTTGGGCAAACACGTAGGGAATATTGATGAGGCAAGCACAAAAAGTACTTATACAAGCATATTTTTGTAAATTTTGCTTGCTAATATCAGGAAATTGCAATTAAAATAATAATTTTTGTGGGTAGAAGTGATAATCTTTTGTCTACGGATGTGGTGCGATGTGCTGTTTAGTACATTTCAAATTAATTATAAAGGCAATAACATATTCAAATCAACAGAAATAGGAATAAAACAGTAACTTCCTAGAAAGCTTTACTGAGCTCCTTGCTAAATCAGAATTTTCAGCTCTATCGATTGTGGGAACATTTTTGGGTAAAAGAAATCAGTTCATACCGGCTTGAATAATTTCTTGCAAACGGTATGCTCATAAATATATGATGTTACTCTACTCTATGATGGCAGCACCCAAACATGTTAAATTCATATTAATTATATTATTAATTTTTCAGTGAACTCTCTTTTTAAATCTTTGTTTATTTGCATCATTCAAAGAAAAATGCGGGCAGCCCTTTGCGTTGAGATGCCGTTTTCAATTCACACAAAATACCGCAACACACAAGTTTTATTATCTGATGTTTTACAATCTTCACAACAACAAAACAGACAACTGAACTAACTTTTAGGAACATTCTCTTGAAAGTAGTTAATCTTTTGCGGATTCCTGAATGAATGAAACCCCAACTGAGCAGGGAATCCTCTTGGCCACCGCACTATGTGGCATCATCTCATATCACCACCAACTCCGCCGTCAGCAACTCACTGCCGTGTGTTGTGCGAATTAGTGGAAGACAACAATAGTAAAAGGCAGACAGAGGTAAAAATGTAAGCTTTTATGAATGCATCACACCAGTATGAATTTTATACTCTGTTGAACATACAATCCCTGCATGTGATTTTTCATTTATTTAGTACAAAAACAAAAGAAAAGGAATGTTGATTTATGGCCAACTACATGAAAATCAAGACCAACCTTAAAGCCCTTGTCATACGACAAAGATGTTTGCTGCTGCTGCTGTTGGCAAAAAAATGTTTTGTTTTACCGAGTTACATATAGTACAGGGATACCTGCCAACCTACCTAAAATACAAATACACTCTAAAAGACTATTTGCTAAAAGATGAAGTCACTCTGATGACAGTATGAACAAAATATTTTATTTATGAAAAAATAACTTTGTATTTCAACAGAAAAAAACACAAAAATTATTGAGGATGTTTTACATCATGAAGCTATTCATTTTATTGCAAAATTGCCTAATTCTTCGACATTGTTTATAGTCTTTGCATGCTTGTATATAAATAAAAGAAATTATCAAAGATTGGACATTGTAATACAGGTGCGCCATATCTAGCACGCAATAAGAAATTGCATCATACTCAGAGAAATATTTCGTACATCTTAACTGACTGACTTTACGACTCTCTTATTTGTGTAAAATTCATCAATACATCAGTTGTCCAAATTATGGGGCTAAACATTTATCAAAACTCCTTTTGAATTTAAAAATATGATCAGTATTTATTGATGATTATGGTAATGAAATTCAGGATAAGCTTCTTAAGGCTCAAGCTCGCACAGAAAGAACAATGCGTTTTTAAAGAGGCTGTTAATCGATGTGTCTTGCAGGAGTAGGTAAATATAGACAACAAAGTTTGGTACTTTTTACAGGGAAAAGCTGCATGATATATATAATATGACTGGGCATACAAGAAGGTGCCCATTTCCTTCCTCCTGCACATTTCTTAAAGATTTTAAATGAAGTTACTCGTTATTTGCATTGAAATACTCCCTCGGGGCTTATACTCTCAATAAGCAAGACTGTATAAAAACATATTATACCCAGCCAGAGAAAAGAGATTATTTTACCTGTCTTTCATTATGCATAATAAAGCGTATTTAAGTAACTTCTCCTTTAATGTTTGAAAGTTTATTATAATTCTTGTCTACCTACACGAACCCCATAAACTCATGATGATGATAATGATGAGATAACGATGGAGGCAAACTCTCCATTATTCTGCTGAAACCATCCTTTCAGAATGGTGAGAACTATTTCTCTTGAGAGTCCATGATACACTCAACAATCAACATCATCACTTCAGATAAGTACGTATACCGAAGAATAAGATGAATCCAGCAAAAAAGGCAAAACAGAAACTCAAGAAAAATAATATTATTTAGCTTGCCCTTATGTAGTAGATAGGTACATGGACTGCTATTATGTACAAATGCACATTTTTATATTGTTATTGTTATATATACTGCACGACCTGATAAATGCATGGAAGAAAAAAAGAGTCACATTATCACAAAAAATACAGCAGCAATAGCGCCGCTCCAACAACAAAACTGAGAACATCCCCTTCCTTTTAAACAATGACTCAAGTTCTTTTCTTCAGCTTGCTCGTCAACAGCCAATGGTCGTTATACCTTACGTAAAACCACGTAACAAAACAGTAATATAAATAATAATAATCCTACTACTACTACTACCTGCTGTTATTGCACGTAACATAATGTAGCGCGTTTTTTCTTATATACGCATTTTACTATTACTATTTTTTGGTATATTTTATGCCATCATGATCATCATCATCTATATCGTGATACTCATCATCATTCTGTTCTGATATTTCTTCATAAAACAACTACCAGTCAGCCTGACTACCTGCAAGAACCTAGCCTAGGCTAAATGATGTGGGGTTGTTACAGAATGGTTTTGCCAGGTTGCCACAAGGAAAAAAGTAACAGTTGTGTAGTGGCAGGCCGCATGCGAGTACACACACTTCAAGACGAAGACCCATTTTTGCCTTTAAAATTCAAAAAGGAAGACCACGACGGATGTCTGTCTGTTACGCTGCTTTAAAAAACAGAATCAACAACATTTTTCCTGCCTTATTATTCCTCAGACCTCAACTCCTCCGCTTTGGTTTGGGTTCTCAACAATATATACACACACGTACAGGACTTGAGCAACATAAACATAAAAAAGGATCAAGAACGCGTTTTCTGCTTCGTATTTATGCATCACTACTACCAGTTGCTCTTTAAAGTTAGTTTTTTAGTTTAGTTTAAAAATACTTGCGAGCAAACCAAACTGTTGTGTATACTTGCACGTTTAAAGAGCACACACGTTTTGCATTTCTGATTAGCTTCCTCTCATTTTTCATTATTGTTGTGGTACCCCCATTCAATCATCAAGGTTTAGCCAAGTGGAAAGAAACGAAAATCATATGTATTTGCAATTTTAATTGCTGAATGCTCTTCGTCTTCAATCTATGTGTTTATTTATTAGACGCTATTTCTTAATTGTTTACACATTCAGGAGCAGCAATAAAAATTTAAAACAATTTGGAAGACACTTAAAGGGCTATTTCTTAAAACCTCAGAAATACCGTATGAAGACCTTCAATTGCAAGTAAATCAAGTTTTAACACGCACATTGTTAAAATTAATATTCCAGCTTGGTTTCGTATGGATGTGTTGAAGCAATAAAAACTGTTGTTGAGGAAAAAACTGAAATATTCAAAATGTAAAATTGCTGCCCTGAAAAAAAACATATCTTCGAAGACTTGTGAATTATTCATTCTTCAAGGATGAATGATGAATATTGTTATGTGGGTTTATAATATAATAGTTGTTGGTTCCGGTGTTTTAGTGTCTTTGAAAGGATCTCTGGGCGCATGCGTATAATTTATGCATAGTGATCTCTGAGTTGAAAGATGTTGATGCTAACGTACTTCTTCAAATCTTTCGCGTGTAGTGCGTAGTCTTGTCCTATATTATTGTAAGATCATTTCCTGTTTGCCATAGGTTTCGTAAGCAGCACGTGACGCAGTTTGTGATTTCAAATCCAATAAAATAATATAATTTTGTCTTACATAAGGCATTGTTTTTCGGCCAATTTTGAGTGCAAAAACAACTCATACCAAAAAAGTTCATTTGTCATTTTGTCCCTAATTTGTTGTGAATTTCAGCAGTTATGATATCAGACCTGAAGTAAAAACATAAAAGTGCATGAAGCTCTCTGCTTTGTGCTTGTGACGTTGTGCTAGAAATTTATTTGTGCCCCGTCGTATATATTTTTCTTACAAACAGCTAAAAGACTCGGCCACCAAAAAACCCGTTAGATCCATTGGGTGCTTCCACGGAAAATCTCGTAATTGTGTAAGATTTGAGAGGCGAAGAAAACCAAAAAATAAAATATAGGTAGGTATTTTGTGATTAGGGAAGTGCAGAACTAACAGCCGAATGAAAGAGGAAAACCGCAGCGGCACGTCACACTTTATCGCCAAGACGTATTATGAGGATGATGATCATCAAACTGCAATGAAACGGTGAAGAGCAGAAAAGCATTAGTAAAAAGTTTAGTGGTGGACGTGTGTCCCGTGTACAATTCACAAATTGCAATAAGTTCCTGCAACTTACCCACTACCACTACGCTTTGATTTGATTGTGCGCGGAGCTGTTTACCTGGTTTTGTTTGTGCATCTATTAAGTCCTATTACAACAGTTTTGTGTAAGCTGCTCCTGAAGTCTCAACAATACCAGAAAACTAAGGTGATCCAAGCTATAGTGTCATAAAATGTAATATGGATGGATATGTCTACGAGTAGCTCACGCTAATTTGTGAATAAAAATGTGTGATGGAAATTGCGTTATATTGATGATATTTTTCAGAATGTATTTTTTTCAATTATCACGATCATCAACGCATTTCAATTTGATGACTTTGTAACCAAAAAGTCATGAGGTTTTACAACTGATAAGTAGTGGCTGTCGTCTCACTGAACTTACCCCATAAACGCATTTTTGTTGTAGATGTATATTGTGGGACTGGCATTAAATTAACTAGGGTCTGTTTGACTTTGATCAGAAACTGAGATTAGTTTTTATACTTCATGTAGGTTTCTTAAGCACATACATTTTGTGTTCTTTGGTGCGATTGACGATGTAACATTTTTGCAGATATTTGTATGTACATGCACATGTCCAATCTAAACAAAATCTTTTTCATTTTCCACTTCTTTACTTTTTTGCACTTACTTAGCTTAATGCTACGATACATTATGTTACATTAATGATTACTGTACTGTGCATTATCTCTGTAATAATAATAATGATAATTCATGCATAATATTTATTGTCATTACTGTGTCATGTAAGCTTGGTTTTCACAAAAGAAGATATTGAGAATCTCTGTAAAAGGTATTCTGCCCTGCTATATATTATCTTTACCACGGACATGTCATCTTTTTCTCATCTGCTGCCACATCTGAACAGATTTCCTCATCTGTATGTATGTAAATTTGCAAAAATTCATTTATGCCACGCTTGGTTAAATTGTCCCATAACGGAACAACTAGTTTTCCCCCTTAACTCTACTTCTCCTTTTTTCTCTTTTCATTTTAATATCTTTTGAATTTATGCAGCATCCTCAGCTTTTTTATAGATCCATTAAAGGATCCTGTTAAATAAATTAGCATTTCATATATTACCATTCATCATAGGCTGCATTTTTTATGTGTCACTCGGGGAAAAGCATGAGTTTTGTTGGCCGCTTAATTAAAATGGATTTGTTCTAGAAAAGTCAAAATATTTTACTATATACACCCGCTATATTCAAAATCAGTTAATATGAAAAATTGTATATTACATTTTCACTTGAATCGGTCAGTACCTATTTAGGATTATATTTTCTAGATGTAACATTTTTCAATTCTATCAGAATCTCACCATGTCAGTCAAACACATGCCGACACGCATCCAATTACTATGCGCAGCAAGTAAAGTCCATTAGACTGACAAATCGAATGGGCATTCTGCGAATTGAAAGGCAACAAAAAATTGCATTTTTTTTCTATTCGCCGATAAAAATATCTATTCTTTATACTAAAAATGCTACATTTTATGAACTGTGAAATATGTAACAGAAACAATGTAAAGAAATTTGCAACGGTAAGACAAGATGTTGATGTACAATTAGTTTTATTATTAACAATCGGGAGGGAACCAGAACGCAAAGAGGCAACCACAAGATAACTCATGCCGCTCATTGTCAATGTCAGTTCAGTCGGGCATTGTCTACAGCATAATATTTCTGTTGTCTGTTGCAACAGCAAATTCGTCTTTGTGCAGTAGAAATAATAATAAAACGGTTTATAATTTTTTCAAACCACAAGAATATGGCCGCATCAAAGAAGGAAAAAATGACTGTAGAGGGAAAAGACAAAGTACAGTTTACATTGCTACCGGTTTCTTTCCTTACTGCTACAAACGTTGACTTGTTTTAGTTCCCACACACTTGAATTGTTTATTAAGGGAATATTTTATATAAATAAGAGAGAAAATTCATTGTCATCATTCACGTTCATCAAAATATAATGCATGGAGTAAAGGAATCTGTCCACATATTATCATCTTAAACAAGATATAGCTACCATTATGTGGTGACTGTATCGTAGTGAAGTTTGTTAGCAAACTTGACGCAACTGAGATCCACCCTGACACAATCTTACGGTGATAATGGATGCGATGTCCGGCAACAATAACTTGACATAACCACAAGACTTTTGCACAAACAATAATTACAACTGTAGCATGTTATTACGAGCAAATCACAACACGAATAACTGAGACTGACGATGAGGGGTAGGTGTGGAGCATCCTCCTTAGTATACCCATATTCAATCTTATATTTATCGTAGTTTGAATTTAGCGGCTATTATAGTACTTGATGCGAGCAGTGAACGCTATATATT
>JAQFYG010000119.1:0-49231 GCA_034694325.1 Entomobrya corticalis
TGGCTAAATTCAAGTAAATTACATAATAGTAATGTGTTGGAATGGATAAATTCAAGTTATTTACGTAATAATGAATTAGAATGGCTAAATTCAGGTTAATTACGTGATAATGGACTAGATTTGACCAATTCAAGTAAATTACGTAATAATGAGTTGAAATGGATCAATTCAAGTAAATTACGTGATAATGGACTAGATTGGACCAATTCAAGTAAATTACGTCACAATGAACTGGAATGGATCAATTCAAGTAAATTACGTAATATTGAGTTGAAATGGATCAATTCAAGTAAATTACGTCATAATGAACTGTAATGGATCAATTCAAGTAAATTACGTAATAATTAACTGGAATGGATCAATTCAAGTAAATTACGTAATAATTAACTGGAATGGATCAATTCAAGTAAATTGCGTCACAATGAACTGGAATGGATCAATTCAAGTAAATTACGTAATAATGAGTTGAAATGGATCAATTCAAGTAAATTACGTAATAATGGATTGGAATGAGTTAACTCAAGTAACTTACGTCATAATGAGTTGGAATGGATCAATTCAAGTAACTTACGTCATATTGAACTGGAATGAATCAATTCAAGTAACTTACGTCATATTGAACTGGAATGAATCAATTCAAGTAAATTACGTCATAATAAACTGGAATGGATCATTTTAAGTAAAATAGTCGTGGTTCGGGCTACGATATTTTGGACAAGTATGAGCGAATCGTTTTAGATTTGAGAAAATCATTCTGTTCATAAAATATCTTCCAGAGCCTGTCATTTGTGACGGGCATTTCATCTAGTAATAATATAATTGGTGATAGTGTTGGATTCAAAATAGTATCTGTCATCGACACTTTAATGTACAAGGCTGTGCTTATTATTTTGAGTAATCGTGCGTAGGTATATATTTTTGAGTATACGAATCAATGAGAGAACGCCTTCACAGTTTTTGTTAAAATGTATGAATAGCTCGGGTGCATCAAGTTTTTGTTTATATTTTGTGTTCAACTTTGAATTAATTAATTGAAAAGTAAATATGGCAAAGAAAATATAATGACTGGGCTGGGCTTGCTTCATGCATTTTCAATTTTGACTATGATTGTAACAAGATGCTAATGAATCTCCGTTTACAACCGTCTTAAGGAAAATTGATTATTTGAGAAGGAGAAAGGTTACGTCACCGCACCGCCAGCAAAGACTTATTGATTTCATATATGAATTTAATGTTTCTCTATCTTATTTTACGAAAACAAGTTCACTTTCTAGCCTCGGAGTGGAATGTGATGTTATAATCTTTGCTAGCCAACAATGTGGGAAGTAATGGGCAGTACAAGCAGCGTAAAGTTTATTATGCCGTCTACATTGTTAGCCAAGGCAAAAAGCACTAGCATGTACTCCCTTATGCGCTATTTCGTACCCTTGAAAGTAAAAACAGAAAGATAAAGTGTTTCTGGGTTTAGATTAATTTTGCTTAAGATGTGAAATGATCTCGTCGTCGTGTCATATACTGAAGTTTGAGTGACAAATGATGATGTTACTTATTTAGGCGGAAATGCAGAAGTAACCAAGCAAAAATTAATACAATAAAAAAAACATTAATTTGAGTCAAGTCCGAAATTGCGGATAACGGGTCGACGAATTTTCAAACTTTTCTTTGGATTGTGTTTTTTTATGTTTTACTGTATTCGCTGTGCAACATGGTAAAAAAGCACTTAAAGTTTTCATAATATCATATTTAACACTATTCGAGTATTATTAAACCGAAACTCCTTCATTACTTATCTTTTAATTGTCTTTTTAAATATATCCTCGACTTATATTCTGTGAAGTAAAAACTCTGCTTTTTAAGAGGAAAGTGATAGTAACCAAATCTAAAAGTTTCAAGGAAATTTGTTGCCTTTTCCTAAGTTCAACTCAACACACGCATATAAAAACCAACAGTAAACATCACAATTTACGTCGTAATATGCACACTTATATTTTCGATATTTCAAACAATATTTATCCTGATTTCATTCGTTTTTATATTGTGTACCTTTGTTAATCATGTTGTATTTTTGTTTCTATTTGATGCTATGCTTTGTTATCCCACTCGTTTTCATCAATCTCTCTCTACCGTCTTCCCTCCCCCGAGACATAGCGATTACCCTTCTTTTTTGGCCAGCTAGACGCCTAGATATGAACATCTGGAGTTTTTATGATGATGATTCATACAGCACGCTTAACTGACAAGGGATGCTTGAGAGAAAGGTGAAATTAATCATCATTGTTTAGTGTTCTCTCTACTGCAAAGATAAATCCTACAGCAAGAAGAAAACGGACTTTGTTGCAAAAATGAAAGAACTGCATCTTCTCACAGTACTAACTCGCACTATAAACAGTTCATATATAATAATACTATGTAATACATGTAGTTTGTATGTGCGCGTGACGTTCCATAAAATTGTATTATCTGTGTGGTGATCTATTTGATCTAGTCGGCTATCATGTGCCAGGGCAAAATGTAATATTATAAATGTATTTATGGTGACATAAAAGCTGTCTTTATTGTCATTAACTACTTTTTTCCTCTGTAACTTGCAATGTAAGCTCTCAGAGTGCCAACACATATTTCTAATGTTTAGCTGCTATGTCGAGCACTTTACTACTGATATATTCTAAGCAAATTTGGAAAACAGCAATAATGTAACTCATCGTGGACATGTTGTTCCACTCATTTTTCCTCTCCGCTCAATCAACCTATGTTATTTCAGAAAATGTAAGTGGCAAGCGATAAGCACTATAGTTTGTTTTAGTAGTTGTAGTGGTAGTGTGGTAATAGTAATAAGTATTAAATGTCACCAGATATTTCTTGCATTTTTCTCTTTACTTTTAACCCATCATTGTGTTGAACTACCGGCATTGAATGCATTATTGATACACTTTTGTACCATCCGAGTATGTACTTATATCTGATAACTGCTACAATATTTATGACTTAAAGAGTTTAAGTGTACATAGCAGATTTATTTATTTTCTAAATGTCAAGACATCCTTGCAGTTTTATGACCTCAAACACAAAAAACCATGTATTCTATATTTTTTTTCCATTACAACTATATATTCATTATTTCAGTGGTTAGTAAAGTGATTCTCCCTCCGAAAGAATGTGAGCAATCGAAACCAATACTGTTATCAAAGAAGCATGCTCTATTATAGGTATATATTATGCTACTTGTGTCAATAAGGCAATTGTCTAGACGACCACACTGAATAACACCGACTGATTCTCTTGCTCTCTCCCCCTTTGTGTGGGAATTTTGCTTACAACAGCCAAAGATCATTGTTCTTTGCATACCACATGAAGTATGTTCTAAAGCGAAAGTAGTTGTAGTTTTGTGCATCACACTATCATCGTCATTACTACGCATACCAAGATGACATAATATAATAAAAATATGCTTCTAGCTGTCTGATGGATTCTCGGCATGTGTGCCAGACAGAGCGAGTGTTTGTCTGACAATGAGAGGACAAGAGAAAGACAGCATACTGTAATTTTATAACAATATATCAGTTAACTGTATACAACAATAAAAATAAAAGTACATTCGTAGCCAAATGCATCTGTCTCTCACCAATTCTAAGATGGGTATGAAGTGATAACTTATATTATTTGGTTCAACAGCAAAATCTCGCCCATTATGTTAAAGGCATCGAACGTTACCGTTTTAATATTGATATTTTTACTTCTAAAATTTTTATGCATGTTTTTTGACAGACACAGCAAGTCCTCCCAAACAATTCCGAATAGCACCCATAAAAAGCTCACAATTAAATACTTTTAGAAGTATATATGACGTTAATACGATAAAAGTAATAAAAACTAGGTACTTACCATTTTGTATGTGCATGTTACATATTATAGATTGTAGGCATACTACATGATATAAAAATGGATCGTTTGTGATGGCTCACTTTTCATCCTATTTGAATATCTGCGCATGATACAATCTTCGACCCTACTTGCGAGTGAGAATGAGCCAGCACTAATAAGCACCGAAAGGCCTAACTTGACGATGCTTGGCGATGCTTGACACTTTTCATCATTGAACGGTTACCACTTACTAGCATGACAATTGCAAGAATATAATAAAGAAACGTGATGATGGTATCGTCTTTCATGCAAAATTCGTCTACGATGTAAAAAGTAAATACAATGGTTGGTTACCCCTAGTTGCGTTGCGACTGAGACAAAGAGTTTCGTTCAATATTTACATTCGACCAATTAATATAAAATATCAAACTTAAAAATCTATCTTCTTAACGGTTTTCTTCTTTTAGGTTTCTTGCCATTCTTAATCGCAATTTTTCTAGTGGAATGAGCAAAAGTATTTTTTCTCTCTCTTCTAGGATTACAAATGTAGCATATTATGATGTGATGTGTAAGGAAAAAAGAAGCTACAGGGTATAGAAGAGTTGTCCTGTTTGGTCGTTTCACTTGGGATCGTGCCAGATAAGATGATGGGTGTAAATGAATGAGTTTCTTCTTCGGCTTGCTCATGTTTTGGGTGCTATCATGAGTTCACTCACGACGATGTTGTTGTTTAGAAAAGGAATTGGCCAACCCAGTGTCTTGGCCATGGAGAGCACTTCTGTCCTATCTATCTCTGTCTGTCTCCCTCTCTATCTCCATTTTTTGCATCCTCTAATTCTTTAACAATCCACTTGACTGCATTTATATAGGTAAAGGTGGATTAGCTCGACATGACTTTTTTTAGTGACGATGAGCTGTTTTGCATTCGCATCATCAGTCAGACAAGCGGAGACAAGCAGTCTACTACTACTTACTAGAAAGAGGCTAGTGTGTAGTGCAGTGGCGTTATTCTTTAGTTGCAGTTCGTCAAGTACTCACATACATGCAAAACTATTTTCATACCAATTATATTATTAAAATAAAAGATAAAGTCCTTTTGTGCTCAACATCTCGTATTGCCCCCACCAACCAAAACAGTATATTCTCGAGAATCCAACAAAATGATAATGTTATCATTATTAAAGTTGTTGAGATTACATTTTGTGGAGACTCTATTGTATGGTCGTTGTGTGTTCATTTAAGTAATATGCGCTACGATACTTGTAAATGTAACTCAATTTTTATTATCATCACCGACAACATGCAATTTGACTCTGAAAGGATACAACATGCATTTTATACCACTTGAATATGTTGGCAATTTGAAAAATTAAAAGTTTTCCCTACTGATTCTTTTCTTTATTTCCTTTAAAACTTGCGAGACAAGAGTGCAAGAGAGAACTTTTCTCTTCAGTCAGAAAGAGAGGAAGAAGTCGAGTAACGTGAAAAAGCACGCTCAGTTTTTTACTATACTTGCAAAGAAAGGAATCAAGAAATAAAAAAAGGGAAAGGAAGTCATCGCATTTGCAGAATTTTTACCGGGCTGGTCTTTGGAGCCTTGGGACTCATTACGCAGGAAGTTGCTCTTTTGCTATATACTGGTACCGCTACAATCCTTTTCTTCCAAGTATTAAAATAGTAGGTAAAAATAGTGTACTGCAACGAAAGAAAAAAAGGAAGAATTGCTTCAAGGCAGCAGCTAAGAGAGAGATAAGAGGGGAAAGAAAAAACTTTCTTTATTCGTTAATATCAAGTCAACTACTAGTAGAAAATAGGTTCCACTCCTTCATCTTCTTCGCATTATTTTTACGCTGGTCAAAAGAAAGAAGAAAAAACGAATTTGTGGTGGTGCTGATGGTGGCGGCGTGGCTTGCTGGAGAACCAGTTTTTTAGAAACCCTTTTTGGAACAGTAATAGTGTGAACGGATAAGCAAGTCAGAGTTATTTTTTGATCATGTGGTGGTCAAGTTTTACTACCAGTGGGCTATTGAGCCTCATCGTCCTGCTGATTGTGGGCTTACCGAAGCCGTCTCATTCCGCTATCAACAGTATTTCCTGCCAAGCAGATCGTCTTACAGTTTACCGTGTGATTGTGCACACGTTCTGGTCTCGCGAGAAGTTTCCCAAACACTACCCGGAATGGAGGCCACCAGCGCATTGGTCCAAGTTAGTAGGTAAGATACCGAGAGAAGGGAAAAAATGACTTGATGATAAGAAATGAAAAAGAAGGAAGAAGGGCGATAGTGAATGAGAGGAAAAGAAAGGACAAAGACAGGTAGCTGTAGAACTCTTCTGGATGAATATTATGCTTTATACCACTCATACTACATCCAGTCATCCAATCCTTTTTTAATACTTTTTTGTTCCATCCAGCATCAATCTATAAATGCTAAGTTAGACGTATAATACACATATTTCTCTCTTTGCAGTATAATTTCTAGTTCCTTCAAGTACCGTTTACAATATACATACATACATGTACTCAAAAAAATAAATGATCAAAAGCTGGAGTAGAAAGCAAAATTGGACCATCCATTACATTTGCTATAAATGTGTACCATTTTCATTGTTCGTTTCTAGCCTGTCGTCGGCACATACATAAATTTGAGAACGGAATAACAGTGCCTTAAAATGAAATGACGGTGCTTTCGTATTTATTGATGAAAGTCCCCATATGCACATGAGTTGAGTTGTGTTGGTGTTACTACTAACCACATATACAACACAACAAAGCAAACATGTATTTTATGTTGTTACATCACCATCACCACCATCATGCCAACGTAGCGGTGACTTGATAAAAAACCATCATTTGGTACGGCTAAAGAAAGATTTGCTAGGAGAGAATGAGATAGGGGCATTGTGGAACCATTATATTGCCTTTTTATAACCACTGGGAAGACTTCTATTCCTTATTGTGTATTGTATCCAGCTCCAAAAAACGTTAGTCAGATAGTCATTGATCTCATCAGATGACTCATAAATGATGAAGAGGTAATAACAATAAAGGGAAAGGGGAGGCTAATTAAATGAATTAGAAATATGAGAACAGGTTCATTCAAGTCAACCTAATTCTTGGCAATAGCTTTAATAAATATGCTTGTCCTCCTCTTTCTCTATAATATCCATTAAAATAAAAAACGAAAGTAACTTTTTGTTGTTATTCCTGCTGCTGCCAGTTGACGGTTATAAATATCGTTAAAATGTAGGGACAGATGTACTTCAACAAGAATGTGTGATGTTTTCCGCCGTTAAGCATATATAACACTCACTCAACAATATCATTGCACATTTATAGAAGTGTGCCTATATATCTAGTTCATATTTTTAAGTTATACATACGCTATGATACGTAGAGGTTTCTATATTTCTGAAAGTCGCTTTCCATTCAATATCTTCATATCAAACATCAACACCCAATTTCAACGACTTGCAGGGTCCATCAGCTACTTTTGACGCAGGAGGCTAAGGCTAAGAAATTATAATAATATTGAAAGAAAAATTTGACAAATAAGTCAAACAGATCCTTGAAATGCTTATTTTGGTGTAGACATGGAAAATAAAAATGTACCAATTCACAAATAATAAAAGCACAAAACCTAACAACAACGCACGGCAAGCAATCATCAATCCATGAATTGAATTTTGAATTCGAAAGATGCATTTTTGTGTTCTAAACTCAAGCCACTAAATAGCCCATCATCATCATCATCACTTACATAATTAGCTCATTGAAGGTGCATACTGAACGCTACTGCCAATAGTTATGAAAACCTCCTACGAAGTATTTACTTGTGTCTGTGGGTCATTAGCTATTCAATGTACCGGAGGAGGAGGTAATATTCATAGGTTGCACATTTGTGAGCGCCTGGTTAATAATTTAAGAAAAACTAGGATCCATGCACTTGTGCGTTCCTGTCGAAATTTCTCCCTTCATACTCTTATCTTTCTGTTGCTTTATGACATTATTGTCAAGGAACCAATGAATCCATTGCGCAAAAATACCACATATTACAACCAAACCCATATGCAGTCTAACTCTGTTATAATGGCCTTAGTTATGACGTACTGTAGCGGTAACGCACCAGTATACTCTATATAAAATTATTAAATAATATTATTGTTTAATTATTGATCAACTCAAAATAACCGATACAGAATGGTCGCTTTGATTGGCTAACCCCGACTATTTTGTATGGTTTATGATAAAGGTACCCTCACCACAAAGATAACTGAAATTCATATTATCCATATAAATTTAGCAAAATATCTTTCCTCAGTTTCTTTAGGTCACTCCCGTTATCTCAGCCATGTAATATGTCATTCATAGCATGTCAGTTCATTCTTTTATGTTCGGGTAATTTTAAATCATAAATATTTAGTTATAACGTACTATAATTTTAACGTACAGATTTTCCTGTCGCCCCTCACTGTACGTTATATCAAAATTAGACTGTAACTAATTTACTTTTGCAATTGTTAGAGATTTCTTTTACTTCAAGTTTCCTGATGATGACGAGTGTAGACTGAGTAAAAGAGACAGGGAGCGAGAGAAGAGAAGGAAGTTTGAGAAAAAGATTTTTGTTAAAAATTTATTGATTCCGGGTTTTCATTTGGTTTGTAAAACACCAGGAAGTTTAAATTGAATAGAATGTAATGCAATTGCGAAACTTTTTTCCTCTATTATATTTGATGAGAATGATCCTCGTGTTCACTTTGTGGTATCATCATCAATAAGAAGAAAGAATGAATAGTGGTTTTGGTTGCAGTAGAGTGAAGCACCGACTACTTACGACGTCAGTGCATACCTCACACACATAATATTAGTTCCGTGTGTTACGTAATCATTTCTTTCATGAAGGTGATGATGATCTTTCGGTGCTGTTTTGATGATATAACGTTACATAATATGAATACTTTTTCTCCGTCACTTTCCAAAAACGCTGTCGTTTCTCCCTTCTTTTTTTCTTTATTGCAAAACTATTTTTTAAATAGATATTTTTGCATGCGGTTAATTGTCATTGTGAATATAGCTCTTACTTACATCTTACAATTTACAAGCTATATTATAGGTACGCATGGCATTCATTGGTATGCAAAACTACACAACTCACATTATGATGGAAACCCGTAGTCTATGACTGAAGCATTATTGCGCAAAAAAAGAAAGGAAATACAAACTGCACGGCCCTCCCTACCACAAGATGACATTAGAGCTGAAACGCTCTTATCTGGCACATTTTTTCACCACCATTATTGGTTGTCGTGGTGGTACAATTTACTATGCCATATTATTAACGAGTATTTGATTCTATTCTCTTCAGTCAGTCAGTGAGGGTTAAAATGGCAGAGAAGAGAAAATTTTTCATAAAATATATCCACCATGTTGGCAGGAAACACATGAAACATAACAATAAATTAAATTATCCCGTAGTGTAGTGACGTAGGACCCCAATCCCTGAGCCAAATAAGCTTTTTCGATTACATACTTTGGAAGTTTATCTGGATGAAGAAGATATGATCATTATCACACTTTTTGCAATTATACATACATACTTGTTTGCAAAACAGCTTGTATTCAATAGTTACAGATGGCAAAAAACCCATTCTACATCATCAGTTTTTGAGTATATGAATAACCGTTTCTAAAAAATCTTCTACCACCAGCTATTTAGCAAGTTGTGAAAAACTGTTAATGCTGTTGTGATTCAAATCCTCCATCAAACAACATTGAGCTAAATACATGCATGAATCATGCATGCTCTTCGTCTTCCTTTTGTATGATTTTTATAAGCACCTTTTTCTCTTTTTTTTTCGCTCGTCGATGTAAAGCAAATGTCAAACTATGATGTTTATCCTTCTCTCTGTCTCCCGCACACTCATACAAACATAGAGATAGAGAGGGAGAGAGAGACAGACGTTTCACTTTGAAGAGGTTGAAGGATAAAACTAGGTTAACAGAGGCAACGAAGAAAATTGATGAGCGTCTGATGAAATCATGAGTGGCTTGAAGAAAGAGATACGTAAGAAGTATCTTTTTTTTTCTTCCTTTTTCTTTGCAGATATCAAGCTGAGTCACTAGATTTCACTTTCTCGTGATTAAATAGACTATGTAGTAGAATATAGCAACTAAAAAGTGAAAAATTAAATCGCATCGTCATCATTAGGAAAACGGGATGTGTGCAGTGGGAAAAAGGTCGTGAAATGATAACGATACCAGATGACAAAAAATACTAATGTTTTGATATGCTCCGAGTAATGTTCAAAATGTCAAAAAATAAACGACGCGGCTCGATAGCTATTTACAGCACCATAGACGAGTGGCATTTCACTTATTTGTATAGGTAAGTATGTACATAAATCCTGATATGGCTATGCACATTCTAATACTGTTAGTTAGGTAAGTACTCCATATGAATATCGGAATTCAGTCCGAGAAAATGAAAATACTACGAGATAAGAGAGAGAGAGAGAGAGAGAGAGAGAGCAATGCATAATTCTTCACTGCCAATACAAGCTGCTACTGATGATACTACTAATACTGATGATGATGGAGTTCACTGGTGTGGTGGTGGGATTCTTAAAAACTATAGTAATATGCTATATGCTGTTGTTGTTATACACTAATTTTTGAATTTATGCAATGTATTTGCACTGTAAATTTTTTATAAGGAGCCAGGAAAAGTGACAGTGACAGGAAGATGTGTATTTCTTCTAGTGCATGCTCATCGTTCGCAAGTCGTAATGATGCAAAAATGTTTGAGATCATTAAACCACCTCCACCTCGCATTATACTATACTAGTGCAGACAGTTTACAGAAAGCGACCTATAGTGTGGGTGCTATATAAGCCGGAATGAACTGAATTGACTGAGTGATCTCATAATATCGTCATTATTATAATGCAATGGTCTCTAGGTTATAATATACTTGCAAGCATTCTTCACTCGCTTGGTGTTTTTTCATCTAAACTCTGTGTTTATTGTTGTCATATGCATGTACTCGCATACCTATTATGATATATAGCAATAACAGTAGTGGATAAAGATAAAAAATATTCAAAATTATTATTGCAATTTAGCAGCAGTAAGTAAGTAGGTGTGCTGACATCAAACTTGGGTGTAAAGAATTAGCATACTTTTATCTCAATTAAAGAGGAGACTGTATGATTTGATGATAGCGGTTGTGGCATGGCATCCTCCTCGCCATCACATCATGGTCGTCGTGCTAAAACGTACTAGTACTAAATAAAAAATAAATAAAAAAGGAAATAGTGCCAGTAGTGCTGAGTCTGGTTATCTATATCTTATTGGATGCATCATCACAGCAATACCTCACTTCTCTGCGTTAAGACAAAAAATCCAATCACCAACAACGATCACTGCTCAAAATACGATCAGTCAGTTTAGTTTGTCAGTCTTTCGCTTTTCTCCCTCCCTGAGTCTCATTTTGATAGAATGCATGAAATGAAGAGGAACCAATTTTCAGTGCTCGTTTTCGACTCACAATGACACTATAAAATAGTCACAATAATTGCTTTGATTCAACCAGCTGCTCCAGTTCCGTGTGTGCATGCCACACTTTATACTATATATGAATAGCATTATATATTTTTTAAATGGTTACAGATATAAAACAAGATAGTTACGTTATGAAGGCAATTGTCCTTCAATAATTTTTATTTAGAATGAAATAAGCTAGTCTGGTGACGCTAGTTTAGCGGTGGTGAAACCGCATACAATTGTAATTTAAATCAGAATTGTTATGCCATTCGCATTTAATACTTCAGTTTAGCCAGCTGAGCCAAAGTCTTGTAGAGTATAGTGTTTTATAATAATAATAATAGCATGAAATAGAGGGAGAATAGAATGACTATTTATTTTTCCCGGCAATATGTGTATAAGAACCCGAAAATGCCATTGTTAAATCATTTTATAGTTTAAGCGTTTTTAATTAATTGTACGCCCATTTCATGAAATCAAAGGGAAATGTTTATAAAGAAGTAAGCTTTAATCATTTTTTGAGAAAACTGTAATGCCATACAGTCTTTTGTCTTGGTCCCAATTCCGATCACTTCTTTTGCAAAACTTTAATGTTTTAGTCATTGCAATTTGCAATATTTAAACTTGCCTGTTGCTACATATTATTTTCCATGACAGTATGTAACACTGACAAAAAAACGTAGCACTGTGCAGTGCAGCAAAACCACAGGGACAAAAGCTATTGCATACACATACTTCAAATTTTGGCGTAGAAAATTGACACATTCTCAATTTTGATGTAGTAATATCTCGTTGGGAAAAAATATTTCGACGTGTAGTTTTACACATCGATCATGAACCAAAACTGGACAGTTGAAATTCACTTACTTCCCATTCTACTCAAGCATGCATATTAAATACAGCTATTGTTGGCCCAATCCTACAGTTATCATATTACTTCCTTTCCTTTGTGAATGATTTTCCTCAATACCACTGTTTCTGGAAAAGATTAACAAGTCGTCATTGGGTGAAAGACAACGAGACGCTTGTAAAATTACAAGGCAAGTAATGTGCCTTATCTTATAATCCACATCAGATATCCCAAAAGAAGCAGCAGCAGTTTCTGGAAACGACCTTGTTGACCGGAAGCTCTGTAAAGGTGCAACAACAGAATGCAAAATAATATGAACTTATGAAATACTTTTACGTTTACGTGAGTAAGTATTTATCACTTTCTAGTATTTGCTCTTGTTCTGGTAAGAAAAGCCCTCTCAGTTAAAATAATACACAAATAGATTTAGAATGATGGATAGCATATATTTTAGATTTAAATTGATTTTTTGACTGTAGCAGAACCTGCTGATAACCCTCCTCATTTAAGAATGGGAACCATTTTCCATTTGAAAATAGATTGTTTGATTAGCTCTGCGCCGTTTTTGAGGTAAAACTAAATAAAGAAAGCAACTGATAAGCCACCAATGATCCAAATTTTGGATCATTCCAAAAGAAAGAGCATAATAAAAGAAACGAAAAAAATCTCATGCAAAAAGCATTCCTGGGGTAATAATATCATTATGTTGTATTCTCAAAATACTATTCTGAAGGGATTTTCATTAGAATGCATACAAGTGATTATTTTTAATCCAACAAATTCTTTCTTCTTGAAACGAATAGCTCGAGAGCTCTGCGTTCTTCTCTGGATTGCTGGGCAACAAATTCCAGACTTTATTTTCAATTTTGTAAACCAATTACTGCTTTCTTCTCATTATAGCTAATTTTTTAGAAGCCAGACTATTTCGGCAGATACTTACCCTATACAAGTTTACGCCTTCTATAATAAATGCTTCTATCCTCTCAAACTTCCCTTTGTTTCTTCCGAAGAAGTAGTAACTTTATTGTTGTTGTGTACAGATTTTTTATTATTAGAATGGCATAGCAGTGAATTCGTTCATGGAAACAAAGGGAATGATCATGAGAGAAAAGGAGAAAGGTGACGAGCAAGTATTCATTAAGTGGCATTTGAAGTTGTTCTTAAGTGCTCACTCTTTTTCTTACTCATCATGCTACTTCCTGCTGCTGCTCTAGATCACTCTTCTTCGACTTCCCTTCTTATATTGCCTGTCAACTTTCATTCATAGGGAATGAGGAAGACAGGTTAATGTTGAATCCAATCCAATCTGCACGTATTATTATTGCCACTCGTATTCATGAAAAGCACTAAAAGAAATAGAATTGACGCATTATATAACTTCTCTCTCCAAAATAACGACAGAAAAAGACGAAGAAAAGAACGGTAAAAAGTGAAACGAGAAAACGTTTTTCCCCTTCCCCTTCTTCTCCTCCTCTGCCTGCATTATTATTGGAGTCGTGTATACTTCCGCTTGTTTCTAGTCTTAGCCAACTAACAACAACGTAATGCAAAAGAGAGGATATTTTACCTATCAGCACATTATAATGCATTATCACTGTGCCGCTCAAGAAAATAGAAAAACGGTGTTTTATTACAGCGCCACTTCCTCTATTTCCCATTTCACTCCTTTAGACATGTATTTTTTTCACTTAACTTTGCTCATTGTAATGCCACTCTGGTAATTCGGATTGTGCACCAAAAAAGTATTGTAACAACTGCTGCCGTTGCTGCAGCTGCTTTCTTGTGCGGTTGCTTAACCTGTTGTGATACCAATTTACTTGCTACTAAATGGTGAGAGAGAGAAACGTACACAATATGGAGCGTCTCAACTCTCAACTCTCAACACGCTGCTCTCTCTGCTAATTCTTAAAAAGCATCAGTTCAATTCTCATCTTGAATAAATGTCTGCCTTCTTCTCACTCTCTCTTTCTCTCTCTCTCCTTCTTACTCATTCTTTTCCTCTCCTTTTGCTTGTTTTTCCCTCTGATATTTCAATTACCCTCGTGGTTGCCCTCCTTTTGTGCTACATTTTTTCACTCTTTTTTATTACTTTTACTCTTAATTCCACGCTGACTAAGGCTGCTGTGATGCTGGCTGCTCCTTGTCTGTTTATAAGGTCGGATATTGACTTTATAATAGGCAATGTTCTCTCTGCGTGGAGAGTGACGATTGAGTGCTGTGTACTGACGATGAATTTAATTGACTGCTTTGGATCACAAATGAAGTCAACTTTTATTTGCACTCCACTCTACTTCTCGCTTCTTGGAAAGATAATAAAAAAGAAACATCACATCACCATGTGATGAGTGAGCAAGAGAACATACGAATGGACTTGAGAACTCTGAGCAGATGGAGAAAGAAAAGATTTGGATGGAAAAAGCGTAGCATTACTGATGACGATGGCTGTGTGATTATGATCATGAACATGATGATGATGCAAATTTTTGTGCAATGTGTGTTCGTTGGATAGAAAAAGAATACCACTGAAATTCTTTACAATTTCCCATTGAGACCATGTTATAATATAATAGTAGCAGTAGAACCGTTTTCTCCAAACCAGTAATTGACAAGCATTAACGTTATATGCTAAATTTATGCTTGCTTAAATTTTTACCCAATAGTATGACACTCTTTTTCTACGCACGCCGTTGTGTTGCATTTCATCATACTATAAAAATAAATCTCGCCAAATGAAATGCACTTCGGAGAAACAAAATGTCTCTGCACTCAAATTTAGTCGAATTGCTGAAAGAGCATAAAAACCAGTTTTAAGAAACTCGTGTTTATTTATTTACTTATTTATTTACAAATACATAGCTTTATTTTTTCTTGTCATTTTGAACATTAAAATGTTTTCTGTTTTCATATCTTGTAGAACATAACATTTTGAACGTTAAACGAGCGTTTTATATTTTTCGTTGATTTGTTCCTTCATGAACACATATTTGTGGTCACGCTCACGCTTCCTTTTAGCAGTCGTCGTGTCGTTGTGCTTTACTTCCAAGTTCTTTGACAGTTCCTCTATCTTTTACAAAATGTTTTTGCTCTTCGTCTTTCTTTGAAGTCGATTGCCATCTTTCACACTTGTGTACCTCCTAAAAACGTCTTTCATCTGTTTGCAAATTTTGCCTCCACCTTGCCCAAATTTTCTGGTTGTTGTTATGTACTATGCATTCGTTATGTGGCAGTGACTGCCAGGCAGTCGAATCTTTAATTTGATTCAAAAGAAAGCAGATAGGAAACGAAGGATAAATGTTGTTCTCGACAAGGAAGAAAACAAGAACGACATAAAGCTGCCAATCGTTTACCCACGTGACGTTGCCCAATCTCTATAAGAATCAATATCTATTCACATCTTCCTTATTATTGCTCTTTTCACTCTTCATTACATGAAAACATGAACTGGCATTTTAAATTCATTCAACTGCATTACAAATACTAGTATATAATTTTAAGTTTTCTCCAAAAACAAGAAAACTTCAGAAAATGTCAAAATTAAAAGAATCCATCCGTGAAAAATATAAAAATATCTACAGTTTTCTCAAGTGGAGGAATATAGTTTCAAGAAAAGATGTTATCAAGTTATCACGGCATGTAATCATTTCTTTATTTTTTCCTATTGTAAAATAGTCGAGGAACATAATATAATCGAATATATTTATACATATCCACGCTTCACTTTGATTAAAACGGCACGTCGTACCAAACAGTTTAGAATGATGTTTGCCAGTGTGAAATGCTCTGACAAATTGTGGACACGGTTGAAGTAGATTAAGAAGGAGCTATAAATATTATTTGACTTTAGTCTACTGTCAAGAAAGCTAAAATTTTCAACATTTGTTGCTCGTCGCTTTGTTCTTCAAAGCTATTCTACACTTTTATATTTAATAAAATAAACCAATGATACCTTGTTGAAACCAGACATGTTTATACTCATCAGGTAACCTTGAGAGAGTTTAACTGAGGAGAGTTGAGGCTAGACAGCCATCAGTTATAATTTTAGTAGGATTTTGTATTCGAGTTAGATTTTTTTGACTGTAGGAATTTCCGATTTCATAAAAGTAAAAGTAATAATTATTCCCTTCTGAATGTTACTTTAATTAAAAATTTAAGCTACATCGAAATAATCTGATATACCTGAAACCTGAATTGTTGGTCCGGTTTCGTTTACCAAAGTGTTGTGTTCAGATCGACGAAAAATGTGAGAAGACAATGGAACAAAGAGATTTGAAATGCAATGTAATAGAATCTACTTCAATTGATATGTGGTTACCCTCATCCTCAACTCTGCTATCAACTTACAAAGTTCCTTAGTTGTCTAATATACTGACGAAAGAAGCAGTAAAAGCACGTTATATTCCTTTTGCCAGTTTGGCATGGCATAATCCTTCGTTTTGAAAGTTTTCCAATGAAAGCTTTGGGTATAAGCAATGTGTCAGGAATTAACTCTCTCTACATTTTTATCAAACTGTCAGTATTAAAATCAAGCTTGCCAATTTCTAGAACATGCATGGTAAATGTAAGCAATTAGTATTGCACATTTAATATTGAACGCATTGTGTAAGTAAATAATAAGATGCCAATTTGTCTTACCAACCTGCAATAGAATACAAAAAATTAGATATTCGAACCATTTGTAATTTTGCCACTTGTTCTATTTGTACTTTGTAGTCATACGTACAAAACTCTGGCGCATGACTTATTAATTAATTCTCATCAGTTGTTTGTGGGTATAATTTTGAAACAATCTTACTTTATCAATTGAACATAAAAATTTTTACAATGAAGTTTATTACTCGGTACAGTTACAGTTTTTCGGCAGGTAGCACTTTTTGGATTGAATTTTTACGTCGATATGACGAAAACTAGGTGATTTTTAAAGACAATCCTGCAATATTTAAAAATCCAACCCAACCATGTTCACTTAATTTTGCTTATATCGAATTTTCCATCTGAAAATAAATCGTATTAAATAAAAACAGCGTATTGCAGCAAAACATTTAATTTTCTTTGCAATGAGGAATAAATTAAGGTGCTACTAAGGTTTTCTTTATATAGTTTGTTGTCAAGAGCCACCAAACACAAATCGAAAAAGACTAGGCAAAATTCTGTACTTTTAAAAATCGTAACCAGCAGCGAAAATTCTTTTCTCGATCTGATGTAATTTCAATTGAAAAGTAGAAAGATCGTTAACTTATGTACAAATCAGTGTCGTCTGTCGTTCAGAAAGAAAAAAAAATCTCGTTAAATCTTCCATGCAAAAAGTGAGTAATTTGCCAAGCGACAACAAAAACAAACTGTTGGTTATATGCCTACGTTTATATTGTAACTCTTAGTTAACAACTTTTTCTTCCTTTTTTTGTTAAAGATGTGTTCATTCATGGACGATCACGATTTGTCACTTTTCAGTCATTCCATCATCTCATTTAACGAGATTAGTGCGCCAAAAAAGTATTGGTGCAAAAAAACAGTTAAAGGGAAAAGAGACGACGAAAAACAGGATGGTTTTTTATAGCCCTTCTTCGTCATCATCAGATTTGATCTCATTACATGAACAACATTTTTACTTTCATGAATATGCATGTTATGTTCATCCATTGAATTTCCTTGTATGGACAGCGTCTTCAGTTATAATCATGATCAATACATTATTAATGATAAGAGAAAAACAAGTTCATTTCATTTTTTTGATAGCATGCCTATTCTCCCCAATTACCATTATTCTTAGATTACATATTCGCTGGCAACATAACTATGGAAATAAGTAAGTTGTGAAGGAGAGAGAGAGAGATCATGACTTTGTGTTCGCCATCTTCATTAGTTTATTACTTATTTATCATAACGATTAAGCTGTGGGTGGCTTTTATTGGCGCACTATTTTTAAAGCTCAGCAGTTAATGAACAAGCATTAACTGACAGGCAAAATGAAAACAGACATGACAGCGCATAGGGATGAAAAACGAACGTCTCTCCGACAGGTAAATCTGTAATAAGAAAGTTACCACCAACTCAGCGGCGTTGCTTAGTAATGTCTGCATTTAATTAGTGTTTCTTCCACAAAATTTTGCAGCGTGTTTGCTTCCCAGGAATGGTTGATTACCTCTTTGATGGACACATTTCAATAGTGTCAAAAATCATTTATTATATTACATGCTATTTTATTTTTTAAAACTAATTGTAAGCTTGTGAGTACATAAACATACTTGACAACATGAAATGTGCCCAGTGTGCTTTATCATTTTTAATATAAACAATTTTTAGCATAACATCGTATATAATAAATGTATTAGTAAAAACATGAGCTGAATGGAAGAATACAAGGAATATTTTTTGCAGATGCATAGGCAAACTCATTATATGATCATATCAGCAGGTCCTCCCATAATGTCTCTTTTTACTGCCACCTCGCCACCCACGCACACATACATATACGCGCATATTAAATCTGTAAACGTAATGTTTATGGTGCTGTCCTTCACCAGGTATTCTGTTAACTATATTCAATATTTGTTTCCTTTACGAGTCAAATGTTGCATTGTGCCTGTTAATGAGCAATCAGTTATGTCGGGGGTGGTTCTACCGACCAGGCAATCTTGTTTATCATATTATTAATGTAGAATCTTCTCAAAAATTGAATGAATGAACCATGAGTTTTTTCCATGAATGAATTTTACACGTTGTAAGGATAATATTTATTATTACACCATCATTTTCGTATAATATCAAGTTGCTTTTATATTAATGAACAGTGCGCACCTTTGTAAATCTCAACACCACTTGTTTTTAAGTGACGAAGATGTAATGAGGAAACATTTTTGGTTGGCAAATGACGCTCTAAATATATAATTTACCTGCATATATGTAAATACTATGGAGTATACAATTTTTACATTTACAAGGTTAACGTGGAGGCTGATATTCAAGTAACAATTGACACTGTTAATAAGTTGTATGAATGACAAATGATAGCTGAGCAACAGCAAAAGGAACTGCAGCTTTAAAATGTTTAGAAAAACACTCATTAAAGTCATGCAATCAAAATTCAGTCGATGCTTGTTATCACAACATGTCTTTAACCTGCCTCACTAATATATCATTACTTTATGAAACAATAACTCAGTGCTTGACCTTTTCGTGGGAAGAAAATTAAAGGGGACTGACTGGATATTGTCATATGTAAAGATTAGTTACAATGATGACTTGGTTACGCCCCTGTTAAACATGTTTTACCTTGCCTAGAAGATTCACTCAAAAATCAAAATTGTTTGTAATTATCACATAATCAATCACATTCACAAAACAATGGATTGAGCGCTAGTTTGTTTGTATTTATTTATATTATGCTTGGTCAGGAAGTATATATGATTTTAGATAAATTCAGAGTGATGAGTATTTGTTGCATTGAATGAACAAATATTTAGAACCCAGACTAGTTGGGAATATACAAAACTGCTGCTG
The DNA here is from genome assembly GCA_034694325.1 of Entomobrya corticalis. Taxonomy (NCBI): domain Eukaryota; kingdom Metazoa; phylum Arthropoda; class Collembola; order Entomobryomorpha; family Entomobryidae; genus Entomobrya; species Entomobrya corticalis. The sequence goes on from JAQFYG010000119.1 coordinate 19,749, forward strand.
TGCAGTGATGATTTCCTAGTTCCACTGTTAGCATATTAAAGAGACGAAGGTGGCAAAATAATAATAATTGCTTGATTTGTTACTCCTATAAAGTAATGATGATGGCGTTAAAGACCATGCATGGTCTATCATGGTACCTTCATTCCTCATGGACATTGTGGCAAATAAAACGTGTTTGCCATTTAGATAGCTTAATTCGAAGTCATCATAATAACGTACAAAATGTTTATTGCAGTTTCAACATCAACACAATGAAAATCTTGCAAAATATTAGAGATCACATTGTATGCTTTTGTTTCCATGGTTACAATAGCAAATTACTCCTAGAATCATAAATATATTTTATAGCGTTAACAGTGGAGTGAGCAGGGTAAAGTGAACTTTGTAATAGAATTATGAGAGATATATTTATTATTATTGCGTAGGGTGACTTCACCTTGGTAACAGTAACATAAGAAAATGTACAGGTACGTGTACACCGAGTGACATTCCATCAAACAGACAGCAGCGATTTTCCTACAAAAATTTGACAAAGTTGACAGATTGTGCTACTGGTAGAATTACCGATGGCATAGTAAAGGATTGAGTCAAGACGTGGTGTCAAATCCAACAGTAACTTTAAAATATGTGTCTATAAAATTTATTGACTAGACCTCAATCGTGACGTAAAAGACTGTGGGGTAAATTGAATACATTCTCAAAAACTCCAAGCATGTGACATATTTATTTAATTTTGAATCCTTATACAGAATGGCTGAACTTTTTATAATATTAATTGAGTAAACAGACGTTTGAAAATCAGAAGATTCATGCGTACAAAAATCCGAAATAAAATTATAATCAACCTGGATTAATTATTAGCAAAAATTATATAAGATATAGTTATATGTACGAGCAAGTTCAACAACCTGTTTTTCATGAAGCCGTCTTACTATAACTTTAATAAAAGCAATTTTACTCTCCATTCAACCACATGTCAATTTACCCCGCGACTAACCGTTCAAATCACTAAAGTACTACTATAGGCTACATCCCATAAACCTCACTGCTTTTTACTTTTTATTTTATAGGTCGCTCCCACAATGAATCCTTTCACCTTTTCCAGCTTGGAAGAGCGGCATCAGAAGGGATCCGCATATTTGCAGAGACAGGAGCGTCTGATGTTTTAGATGAGCTTTCTCAAGGAGAAGGAGGTGTTTACGATGAATTCATTGCTCCAGCAGTTCCGAAAGGAGTTGGAAGAGCAGAGGCAGAATTTTTCGTCGATGGAAACCATTCAAGGGTGAGGTCTAAATTCAAAACAACATAAAAATGCTAAGTACATAAATGCATTCGAATAGGAACGGGACTGCAATGGAAGTGGAGCGTTAAGTAGTAATCCGGGCTTATGGATTTCTTCAACTATTACTTTACTACTCAAAAGCATTTCACTAAATACTTGTATCCCTCTTGTTTTTCTTAAAGTAAATAAATGCTAACTACTTTCTTTTTTATTTACTAGCTAGTAATTCTACTTTTTACTGCTTGCGTTTTAACCCAGAAACAAGAAGTGGAGGATGTGCTCCATTTCTTAGTACACTGCTGATGTGATTTTTTAAACTCCGATCAGGAGATCAAGAGTAAGATTGCGTAATCTTGACAGACTATCCAACGCCCTGTTTGACTGTATGCAGGCAGTCTAAAACTCCGATTTGGAAAGAAGTAGGAAGAGTATGATCGTTTTCGTTGGTTCAAGAAGCTCATGTTTATAGTGGTATTTGAAGGTGGTGGTTAGAGATGGGTCTAGTTTTATTTGCATACTTGGTCTAAAAACTCGCAGACAAAAAAGGCTCACTCCTCAATAAAAAATCTCGTAAAACTAGAGCTCCTGACACATTTATGCACACCGTAATGATTAGCATTACGTATTTATGTATGAGTAGCATTATAGTAGCATATGTTTACGCATCGTCTCTTTTCTCACTGCACTTTTTTGAAACACAACAAGTAGTTACAACATGATGACTTTTAAATAAACTCTCTTGTTCGGCTTTGGAATGCGTTTCTAACCTACAACCATTAACCATAGAATTCGAGCCGATTTGCATGTACACATTTTGAATAAAAACCATTGTTCTTAGAAAACAAGAAATATAAAATGTATGATGAAAGCTGAGTATTAAGACTTTAAATACCTGATATGGTGCCACTGCTTCAATTTCAGTCTACAACATTTTGAAAGGGCTGATGACGACAAGCATGTGAGAAAAAAATGCAAAATAGATGTATAGAGAAATGTTATTATATGAGTCTTAACGGAAACAGTTTCAAGGTCAACATTTTGTAATAAACTAATTAAGTAGATACCGTGTAGGTATACGTTTCCCTGCAATTTGGACCTCTAAAGTGGCACACCAATTTACAAAGACAGCATAGTGATCACGTTCCTCCCAGAAAAATGTTCCCTTGTTATCAACTCTTTTAATAAAAAGATTAGTTTAAAATGAAGCACTTAACTCGAGCTATTGAAACAGGTTTACACCTTTGTTTGCTTGCTAGTTATTAGTGTGTACATGGTTTGCCAGTAACTAACAACTTATTTAAGGTAAGTATTTAAGTACATGTAGTTAAGTGCTCACGAGTATCGAACGTTGAAAATAGGAACTTTCTTGTTTAGCACTAAATTCAAGTAGACAAACAATTCGGTTTAAGTTACCGTTTTCATTCAAAATTCATTGTGTACGCCATCAGCGCTGCAAACAATGCTACTAATAGCAATAACCATACAAAATACTTGTGCATACGCTTAATTACTTTGATAATTCATAATTTGTCTGTGCTAATTTAACAAATTTGCAAAGCTTGTGAACTCACAAACCAGCAAATTTCTAATTACTAGCTAGATACATACATATATACATGGCTAGTGGCTACTAATTAATGACAAAGGACATTGGTGACCTAACACACGTTTTAATTGTCCAAAGATGATTCTCTCGCTAAAATTTTGCATAGCTTACTCAATAACTAATAACTTATGAAGCTATTTTATCGTAAAATATACGTACATACCGATTTGGATATGAATGCGTTCAAGTAACACGATATCAAATTAAAATTTTGCAATTGGTTTTACAATGCAGGTATCCTTAATATCACGAGTTGTCCCGTCTCCAGACTGGTTTATTGGGATAGATAGCTACGATTTATGCTCCAATGGTCGCTGGATAGACAGTGTTACTATCGAGGTAAGCATAAGCTGAGCATAATTTACTTTGGAGGGTGAACCATTTGCTTCTATACCTTCGAAATGATAAGTTGCTAAAAAAAAGTGAAAGTTATTTTTACCTCCTTGTTGTGTACGTCCCACAGGTGGATCCACTGGATGCAGGAACAGATTCCGGTAAGAAATAATGTTTGTAGACGAAGGTGCAAAAGCAAATAAAACCCGTTTACAAAATGCAGATACCTTCCTTTACCTGTACTATTTTGCCATTGTGATTTTTCCTTTTGTTATGGCGTTGATGTATGCTGATGATGGTAGCATCTCTCATCTCGTACCCCTTTCCTACTTATACATAAAACATACTTACAAGTGGATGATTGATCATGTCAAAAAATCAATGAAAGAACAAGTATAAGATGATGATGGTAATGATGTTCTTCTTTTTGTTGGCAATATCACCCACAATAGGACTCACGTTTACATCACCAAACTGGGCGACAGAGCCAAGAGCTGAAGTGAGACGTCTCACACCTCGACAACCAAACCATCCTGCCTCATCATTCTACTACAGTGACAGAGAAACATTGCCACCAATTGCATCTTTTCAATTCCTCAAGGTAACTTTGCCTACTCTCATCAATTGTGGAGAAAGGATTACTCTTGTCACAATGTAACCACATTTCGTTTATCTTTCTTAGTCTACACATTTTGTTTTCTATGACGGTGTTTCCCAAGGGTAAAAAGGAAAAAAAATAAAGGAGTAAAGGAAAACGAAAATAACAAAGGAGAAAAATGAGAGAAAAAGTAAAAAAGTGTTTCCACACAGCTCTTGTTGAAGAGAATTTAAGTTTTTTGAATGAGTCTTTCGACCGAGTGTTTAGCAAGAAAGAACATTATGAGGAGACGACGAAGAAGAAAGGGAATATATTCTCTTTCTCTCCCTCTAATACACACATACACATTTCTTCTTCCTGCTCAGACTAACTATTTGCACTCTTTACAAAATTACACATCATCTTTTCGTTAGACTCAAAAAATATCTCACTCTAAAAGAGACATGAAGAAAGAAAAAATAGAGAAAGTTGGCCACACTTTCGTATCACTTTTCTAAAAGATTTTTTTCTTTCTCTTCTTCAAATGCTGGCCATATCCACAGACTGAGAAATGAAGAAAACCATTCCTTTGAATCATAGTAAAAAAAATTGTAGCCTACATTACCAACTCGTAGTTTTAAAAAGTTGCTACTTGCTAATGTACAACCATTTTTGCTTACTTTTAGGACGCGAGAACAGACCAGTCTTGCATCTTTTTCTGGAAATTTATATGTGCTTGCTTAGATTTCATTTAAAGCTTAGGATGATGAAGGAACTCATGCGTGCTTTATATTGTTAGAAAAGCTCAACTTGAAATTTTCCATTCCATCGTCTCGTGAAAATGTGCTAAAAAGAAAGGAAGAGAAAAGAAAAAGAAAGATTTCCATATCATATGTTGGTGTCCGAAAACATCAGATTTGATACGACAATGGAAATCAAGTCATGCATTCATAGGATAATCTTTTTTCTTCTTCACTTTATTTGACTTATATGATATATATGCAGTTTTTGGCATATAATGTGCAAAGGTACGAAAAAAAACTGTAAAATTGCGTCGAAGAAAGTATGTCTTTGAACACAAAATATTTTTTTGACTTTTGTGCAAGAGAGCAGTAGTATGAAACATAGTAATGTGTAATGGTCGCCACGTCAGTCGTTCGTAGTATCCTTGTTCTTCTTCCCTCTTTTTCTCTATTAGCTAGTTCCCCATCGCCAATTTTGCAAGATATCTTGCACAATAAATCAGATTCAGAAGCCATCAATGGGCTCAAACCCTTTGCAATCTTTGCAAAAAAAAACTTTCCCTTGCCGGGTGTTCTTAACCACACACATATCATTAGAAAATATTGAAGGGAAAAAATAAAACGTTTCTTTTCGACCGTTTACATAGAACATTATTTTTACAACTAAAAAGGGAGGTTCAGTGCGGAGGAAATCTCAACTTGCCCATTTAGGAAACATTGTTTAAGCAGTCAATCATGTAATGCCATGATCTAACATATTATTATAGAATGTAGCACAGTGGCAGTAGAAGCAATGGCTCAAGTAATATGCAAACCTGCTATTAGTAGACGTTGTTACAGTGGTACTGCGAGTACTGCCACTAATACTCTACAACTACATGGATGAATGCTTCACTCACACACATTCATGGAGAATAACAAGGAAGGATAAATAGCAGAACAATTAATAGAACGAACGAGCAAACTCTATTCTTATTTTTTCTTTTAATGTTTTTCTTTACTGAATTGACTTGAGAAAATGTACATTCCTTCGTTATTTTGTAGGTAAAGGAATATGAGCTCAGTGAAGTTTTTCATCATCCCGAACAAGAAATCTCGAATAATGATGTAATAGAACCAGCGACCCGGCCAGTGGAAACTAATTTAAAAAGTGCATCAGCCTTTTCATCACTGTCAAAACCGGTAATAGTATCAGAAACAGACCGAAGTAATAATGTTATCGACTATGTTCCATATGCTGAGAAAAAAAGGAAGGACATCAACGTGGAAAAGAAAAAGAAACTCAAAAAATTCCGTAAGTTGAATTACTCTTTTTACACTTTTTAGTAATTTTGTACTGTTTTGTAAAGATGTAAGTTGAACCACACGATGAGAACATGAACAATTGCCTGAATGAATTGACGTACATTTTTACGTAGGTGAATCCATTCATCGTGGTTATGCGATTGGTTCGTTTGTTTTCCTTTCGTCTCTGTCTGTGAAGGCTCTAATTTCTAACGATTCTCTTCAAGCTTGATACACAGACTCTTCAGGTCAAGTGCTCCGTAGCTAGTTATTTTAGCCAGGGAAGGTCATATTCTGGTTTATGGAAAATATTTTTTTATTGCATATTTTGAAAGAGTAGTCAAAGGTCAATCAGATTTTGTCAAGGCACCACAGGTCAAATTCTAAAGAAATCAAAATTTTTTAGTGCATATTTCAATACAGGGGTCAAAACTGGTCAATTTTTATCAAAGGGTCATGAATGAGTCAAATCCTAACCCCGGGGACACGGGATCAAAAAAGGCAAAATTGGTTATTACATTTTTCCAGTTAGGGGTCAAAACAGGCCAACTTTTGCCAAAGGACTACGGACTAAATCAGGGTGTTTAAATAGATGCATCAATTCATCTACGTATTTTCATCATGCTCATGACTAGTTATTGTTACAATGTTTCGTTAGTTCGTTTGCATGCAAAGCTATTCTTCACTTCTTTTTCACTTGAGTGAGCACTACCACCACCAAGTTATTATTATTATTATTCTGAAGCCTGCATTGCAGGACGTCGGTTATGTTCCTCTTTTCTAGCAGCTTTCTATTTTCAAGTTATTTCTCTCTTCTGTCATTTATTTTCATCCGTAAAAGTTGTTGTTGTGTGTGGTGTTGATAAACCGACAGTGTGTGATAGGAATGATTTCAAGTGTATACATATTTGATAAATAAAAATGAAAACATGGAGATGAAGGAGTGTAGATACGTGTCAGAAATGATAGTTTCAATGGTACAGACATTAAAAAAGTGAAGTTTACCGCATAACTCTCATGGAATTTGGCAAGCACTTTCCTGCCATTGTAACATATTGTTCTTGACAAAAAGAATCAAGATGGTAGCCCATATAGCAAAAACAAGAACATAAATATTTTCTATTAAATTTAAAATATGTTTATATTTGAAAATATTTCTGAGTATGTGTCCGGTAGTGTAGTCTTAGTCTATACGCGTGAATGGTGGTGAACTAGGGCATACAGGGCATTAGAACATAGCAACTGCAGCTTTGAAATGTACATTTTTATCAGTTTCTTTCTTATTTTTTCTCCCTGAAACAAAATATTATCATTTTAAATTTATTATTATCATTATACCGTATAAATATATACACAAAACGCACATATTTGCGCAAAAATAAGTGATACCGATCTAGCTGGCGGTATTTGCTTTTATGAATAAATATATTTATGTTTTACCACATGGGATTATGATGACGTCTTTGATATGGTGATGATGATGATGGTATAATGTTCGTGGTGGTTTACTTGAAGATGGAAAAGTTATGAGAGCAAAACTTAAAACCTACATAATATCATATAATATATACTTTATCTACTCAGGCTTAAGTTTTCTCCTTGATTTTATCTCTGTGTTCTTGTTTAAAATGCATGATGTTCCAAAAAATGACTGTTCTGTAGGGCCACCAAGAGACTGCATACTATCGGAATGGTCACCGTGGAGCCCATGCAGTAAAACTTGTGGTCTTGGGGAAATGACTCGGTCACGAACAGTGCTTATGCATGCACGACGCGGTGGTCGTCCTTGTCCCCCACTCAAAGAAGCTACTTGGTGTGGATCTGCGCGAAGCTGTGGAAGAAATTATTTCAACTGGGGCTAACTGATACTGCGCACGCAGTGGTGTCGTCTTTATATTAACAGTAGTACTATCTGCAATAAAAAGATACTAACAAGGAGATCATGATAGATGAGGAGGTAAATGCATATTATTAATATTATTATTATTATCATATGCATATTGTAATTATGTCGTTTTATCTTTTCCTTATGATGAATATGATGATTACGTGATAGATTGAAGCTAAAGGAAAAATGATATGCCTACTTTTATTTCACCATGATGGAATGCTCTAAAATTATACCTACGCAAATTAATTTAAAATCACTGTGAGTTGACTGCATGTCTTTCCAGCAAGCTATTTATAAGCTTTAAAAAATAAATAAAACGTATTGTAATAATAGGTGTGATATGAGAGTATGTTAAGAAAGAAAAGTTACGCGAGAGTAGCATAAAATTAAACATCGCAATCAACAATGCTGTGCATTGCACATTATATAACGTCTTAATTTATCTTTATTGGCAAGCGCAAACAGAGTTTGCAATTATTGTTATGATTTGTTTGGTTGTAGTAATGAGAGAAGGTTTTGTTCTGTTTGTTCATTACTTTTTGAGATTTTTGGTGCACGTATATGATAAGCGGTTGTATTCAATTAAATTGAATTCTACGTGTAGCTTTGACTTTTGGAATGACTACAAGTATTTATATTTACTCTTCAGTTTTTTTAGCAAATTTGCACACACTTTATTACTATTTCATGTTTATTATTATTATACACATTAATACTATTATTATTGCTGTACTACCACATATATTTATTTGTCATTCAATTACTTTTTAGTATTTTGATGTTCTTTTTCAACTTTGCCTTTCCATAATGTTAGTTTTGATGATGTGGTAATTGTAAATATGCGAAAGTTTAGAATCTTACAGAGCTTTTTGTGACTATGTTTTTCGAGAAACTTGTTGTCGTTTCTTTGAACCGTAATTGTAACCATGTACTTGTTTCGAATTGGGAAATCTCACAACAGACCATAATGTTTAAAACAGAGGCAGTAGAGGCTATTTTAACTAAATCGTAAGTTAATGGGTTCATTCATTCATCACGCCACATATACACCGTTCAATTTACACCAGATAAGATTCTGCAAAGAAAAAACATGTACTTTATTGGACGCGTCTTTCAGAATTTTTAGTCGACTTCAACTTTGCCATAGTTATTTTTAGTAAAATGTTGACTAAATGACTTGGATACTCATTACATTTCATGTTGTTTTGTCAGACTACTGTATATCTATGCTCCCGAAATATTGGGTTAAAAACTTGTTCGTCACATCTCATAGAGATGAGCTTATTTGGTTTAATGTTTATTCAAAATTAATGAGTCGTGCTTCAGATACACTTTTAACTTTCAGTCTTGCAGGAAAATAAGAAATACAGATTTCATGATTGATCCGGCAATAGGGATGTACTTACAGGGACCATACAGAAAATGCACGCGTGTATTATACGCATCAGAAAAGGCTACACCGAGAATGATACGAAGGTGGCTAGCCACTGAACTTTTGTCAACGGCATCAATAATTGTTTGCATCAATGAGCGTTTAATACGATGCCGCTAAATTTCAATTTTCAATTTCCTCATTCATGCATTTAATTACATTTAATGGTATTTGATTCAAAATTTACCTTTTAAAATGCGCGTTATTATATGATGATTGATGACTACAACACTCAATTCTACAGATAAGCTCATTGACGGAAAAGTGATGAACAGTTTTTAATTTAAAATGTTAAAAATATATGAAGTCAGCCAATATTTGGATATTTTATGTCAATTGACAAGTTTCATTGCATCAATTATTTCAGTTTTAAGCAAAAAAGGCTATTACTATTTTCTATTATGGACTTATTTATAATTTATGTGTAAATATATCTAAATGTCATAATCTGATGTTTAAGGAACTAACTATTGGTCGAAATAAAATTTTGAAAGACACATTTGATTCTGGATTTGCAAAGCAATAATTTTAATCATTTGGTTGAATAAATCGAACAATCAATACTTATTCTCCTAACAAATAAGAACATTTGAAATCACATTACATGGTTTATATCATCATAAAAGATACTGATGGTATGGCAGTGAGTAAGTGTTTTCTTGGTTCGCAGTAACATATTGATTGATTTTAAAACAATAATACAATTAAAATGCTAACCCTTCGTTTCGTCAGTCGCGATCGAGTAACCTAGTAACAATATAACTAACACCGAACGGTAAAGAGGCTACATGTATTTAACCTAAATAATTTAAAATCTATGTTACATTGCATACTAGTATAAGTTATTTGATGGTCAATTTTAAAAGATTCTTATAAGAAAATACATACATGTAACTTATCTATCTGCATATTAGTTAAGAGAAATTACATCAGTCTGTTTATTCAGCTTAATATTTAAGTAATTAGATCGCTGCAAGCACAGTTGTTAAGAAAAAATTACATTTATATGTCAATTGTATACACACATACGTAATACCTTACATTTAGGAAATACCTATGTCTCATGCCTGTGTATATTTATATTGGATGTGTTTTAATAAATAAATTCTAAATTTTACAATTAAAATTATATTTTAATGGTGTACAATATCCACTATATTATATATTATGTTTCATTGATTTATTTTCATTGTTTATCAACATTTTATCATCCTTGTAGTTTTAGCACATAAAAAGATTTCTTTAAAAGTTCTATTGTCACACAGTGTAAACTGTCACACAGTGTAATTTTCCTTTCGAGGATACTGAATGACAATAAACCAATATTATATTATATTATATCTATTGTCTTTCATCGACGTTCATGCAACAACTAGCTCTTCCAGACCACATTACTGAACCCACCCAACACTAAGCATTCATGGTTAATCCAATAGGATGTAGCTGTCCATGGTATTTCTTAGAGCAAGCTATTACTACATCCACCAAAAACTTCGAGTGAAGCAAAAAACAAATGACTTAATTTTACTTAAATTCTTGACGACAGTACAAAAAGAATCTTAAATTCAAAAGTTGGAGATTTAACAATAAAATCCTATAACTTGAGAGATTCTATATAAGCATGTAGACACTTTAAGAAATACAATATCAACCGCTGTGCATTACCATATACCAGCTTTGCTGAACTGTAGACATGACAAGCTCAACGATGAACATAAAACTGTGATCTAATCGAAGCGGATGATGCGAAATGTAAAACGACAAAAAATACCTTAAACAAATTGTGTCAAATGAACGCAAGATATTTCTATCGAGTAAGTGTATTTGCATAAATTATGGGAAATGGGAATTACTCATTCTTCTTTTTGCCAAATTATTAATATTATTTTCGATTCTTTGCCGGTTACCCGTTTGTTAAAAGCTCACAATAAATTATACAAAAGGAGGGACTTTTAGACCTCCCCTCATTGTTTATGACATAAAAGTATTAAATGCAACTTGAAATAACGCTATTCACGTACTACATAAATGCACATTAAAGAGAGCACGTCGATATAAGAGAAAATTCATATAATGTAATAACAATAAAAACAACATTAATAGGCATACCTTATGCCTAAACTTTTTACATTGAAAATCGTACTAAATATTTACCATATAGCTCACAAAAGGTTCTGTTATGTGTACAATACATAGACAAGCAAAATAAATATATTTTTAAATAAGACAAAAAAGACCTGTTTTGCGTAGATAAATAATAATAATAACAAAGACTCAGAGTGGATGTGATAAAAAGGAGGTCTCTCTACTTTTACAAAAAGTTTGCAAACATTCATATTGTATCTTCCAATACGCAGTCGGAAAACACACTTATCTTCTCGAGCACACGCTACGCACACATAAACATGAACTGCTTGTTGAAAAAGATTCCACAATTAGCATTTATCTATGTAGACCTTCTCGGCTGAAAATAATAAATTACCAGTCAAAATAATTTAAACGACAGTCCCTGGCTGAGTTGCAAAGTCTTTTGTCTGTCAGTGTAGGGCAAACTGTCCCTCCATTTCTAGACGGACTGACGACATATCTGTGCCTATATTGCTCTCCAAATCCACAAAGTGCTGAGCATTCAGACCATTCACTCCAGTCGGAAACCTTGCAGTCACGGGAAACACGCTTGTTGTATGGACCTGAATGAAAATCAAGAGGAAAAAATACCGGAACATTCCTTGTAACGCTTGTTTGATTAATAGCTTTTGTATTCAAATAAATGGGAGACACATATCCATGCATATAACGTAGACTTTTCAATTGCGAATATTGTGATTGCACCTTCTACAAAGTAGACGTTAAAGCAGAGCTAATAATAAGATACATATGGATGGAGACTTTTAAAAACAACTTTATTTTATTTTCATCCATTGTGTGGTAAAACTCATCCTTTCCGTAATGGGATCCCTGTGCTCTCCTGTGGGACAGCAAACATTTACCACAAACTTTGTTTCATATCAAGTTTTTTCCTCTTTCTCTTCATCTCTCTTATTCTTACTTTCTCAAACAAGGTTTGTTTATTCAGCACACGAGATATTGCCCAGATGTTGGTCGGGTATTATATATCATGATATCATTAAAAAGAGCTGCGGGACGTGTAGAGCCAATTGAACACTGCGTTATTCTCGAGGAGCTACCACTACTGCTACTGGCTGAATGGCAAGAGGAAGAGAAAAGCTCTCACACTTTTTCATCCCACCAGCTTCAACAGCATATTATTTGACATTCCTAGTTCTCCTACGTTGCCCCATTTTCTTTCACCATCTAATTCTCTTTCGCTCTCTGTCTCTACCTCTCTTTCTCTCTCGCTCTCTCGACATAATAACGAACAATGACAAAGACGGAAACTTTACCTTTCATTTTTCTGGATCGTTTCTTCTTGGACTTTCGGAGCGCCAAGTCTTCCACATCTCTTGGATCACTGATCTCATTTAATTCATTCCCAATGTCATTACTGTCAATGTCATCAGAAAAAAGATGATGGTGATGGTGGAGAAGAGGATCATTGATGCTACTTGTAGAATCGTAAGAGGGGACCAAGGAGTTGCCTTCATCATTGATTCTCGAAGCGCCCCACTGAGACAGCGAGTACTCTTTCACCTGTCAACAATGATATAAGGAAAGCTGCTACAGAATCAGACTCATACATGTAAACTCTTTTGTCATCATCGGATTAACTTCTTTCTAAGAGCTAAAAATCAAACGCCATCTCCTCAAGCAAGTAGCACCACTACTTCAGTCACTACTACTTCTCCTCTTTCTAGAATGGCTTCTCATAACTAGAATGGGCATGTAATGTATAAACTGATATCACGTCATTTTCAGACAAGAGGGAATAAAATGCTCCTATCCTTTTGTATCACTTTTACTACTTCATATTACAATACAAGGTATTCAGTAAATGTTATCGTCTACTCACCACATAAATTAAATAGTATTATGCTTTTGTATTAAAGGATGAGTATGAATAAAGTTGAACTGAATTGAAATAGTGAAATTCAAAACGTTTCCGATGAATAGCTCGATACAAGTTATTTCTCTACTTTCTGCATTCGCTCAATGCTCTCACCTAGCTTTAGTCAAGCGTGTTCCCTGAAAACTACGGAATACCTTGGTTTAATATAATTTATCATAAAATAAAATGTACAGAAGCTATGATAGTGATAAAGCATCTACTGTTATAAAACAGTGGTTAAGAAGAATAAATGTTCAATATAGCCAATTCCTACGACTTAAAATATAGTTTGAATCTTTAAAGGAGTATTAAAAAGTAGAAACAGTGAGAAAGAGGAAGAAAAAAATTGAGAGGCTTATCCACTTTAAATATTGTAAAGGTGGCCATAGGCTTGTCCCGCACTCGATTGTCAGGATATTGGAAGGAATGTGCCGGATGTAAGGTACTCAGGTGAATTTGATAGATTGCCTCCTGTGGGACCGTTATCCAGTTTGGTGCTGTAAATGTGAAGCCTATGTCATAAGGAGACATAAAAAGAGCAAGAAAAAGATTAAACGCTGATGGCATTACAGGACCATTTTTCCTTTATATTATTATTATTATTATGTTATGTATAACTGTAGTATTTTAAGTATGTATGCATAACGCGCCATGCAAAATATGACAAAATTAGGATATCATGTTTTCCATTAGAATCATTTCTTCTTGTTCCACTCAACAACATATTGGATAGTGTATTGACTTTTTTGTTTTTCATCCATTATTATTACCACAGTGTATTGTACGTAAACTTTGGTAGATATAAAATACACGATTTTGTACGAACAATGAACAAAGTGAAACATGATAGAAAGATGGGAAACTGCAAACAATTCCATTCTTTCCCAAGCATGAGATAGAGAATGAATGAAAGGGGGATAGCGAATGGATAGATATTTCAGAACGAAAATATTTAAAGCATGTTCTTAAAGTATCTGTTTGCATAGTACATGTAACGGGAACATCCTATGAACATATTATGCATACTTACAAAACTCGTCAACAATCCCAGACGGCAGTCTAGAGATAATCGAAATATTATGCTTGTGAAATCGAAATTGAGAGATAATACTAACCTGAGTCGGTTCCAGCATCTATGGGTTCCACCTGAAAGGAAATCAATCAAAAGCGGATATTGTAATTTCTTTCATGGTTCACTATACTAATCACACAAAGCTACTCAGAGAAATGGATGCTCCTCTTATGTACTTTATCATTATCCTATTGTCGTGTAATGTTATTTTGTGTGATACCATCAATGATGGGTATAATACGTTATGTATATCTTATTACTAATATTATTATTTATCTTTATGACGTTATTTGGTAGACAATGCTCTTTGTCGAGTTACGAAGGCTGGAAAATTGCAACAAAATAATAATGCCCTGTAAAATGTAAACAAATCTTACGTCAACGGCAATGCTGTCGATCCATTGTCGATTCAAGCATAGGTTTAAGCTGTCGATTCCAACAAACCAGTCAGGCGAAGGGACAATTCTGGCCAGAAGCGAAACCTTTCGTTGGATGAACAAAAAATCATATAAATTTAATAAATCATAATTAAGAAAGTCATGGGATTATAAGACACATGGACACACAAGTATTCGAATGTAATCCCTGTAGTAAGCAAAAATAAACATTAGCAATTACCAAGGTGTGATTCCCGTCTACAAAGAATTGTGTCTCAGTTTGCCCAACACCGGCAGTGATGGGAGCACCGTTAAATGCATCGAAAACACCATCCGCTCCTTGTGAAGCCTCGTCCAATTCGTCTGCAGAAGACGTCTCGACGAATTTTTTCAGTCCTTGAGAAGCCATTCCGCCAATACGGTACAAAGAGAAGGATGAGTTGTGTGTTCGGCCTGGTATGCAAAATATACTATCGATAAAAAACTCACGAATGTGCACACATGTGGCGAATACAGAAAAAAGACAACGCTATTTCCCTTTCCTTTTACAGTCCACTTGATTATATAATAAGCGTGATGATATAAAGCATGCATACGCACCTACAACTTTCGACCATTGAGCGGGTGGTCGGAACTCTGGATAATGCTTCGGGAAGAGATCCCGGTCCCAGTGAGTCTTCATGATCACGTTATACGCCACCAATCTTTCTTGTGAGCACTGAGATTCCACCGGCACTACATTATTGACACTCAAAACGACGACGACGACGACACCAATTGTGGTCGTAAAACCGACTATATGAGATGGCCCCAATAATCTCTTCATTGTTAAAATGGTAGTAGCGCTGGTCACGGTGATTATATTAGTATTGGAAAAGGATGACAAAAAAGTGCTAGATAATAGCTTTTCTTCCCCTCTCTCCGGTAATAATATTGATGATGATGGCAAGAATCCGGACTCAGTTTCATTCACAAGGGAACCCGTTTCAAGTTTCCTTTTTTTGAAGTGAAACAGAATCTTGGAGGATTTTCAAAGAAGAGAAGTCCAAGCACATGTAAATTATATTCCAACAACTGAGCAAAAATGTTGTTCACATTCTCCTTCTTATATTAGCCACAAATTCTATTTTTTGTTGTGTGTAGGTAGTCCTTGTTGCATAGATGACACAGTATTCACAGAAGTAAGTAGTTTCGACAGCAGCGTCTACAGTTTTAACGTTTTTGTTTGTGGGCGAGACTTCTTATAACTTTTTAATATACATTATTGTAAATATATTGCATTTTTTCTGAATGATGCTGCTGGTGGCGGTGGTGGTAGTCGTGGAGATGATGATGCCGAATATTACAAGTGTCAAAGTGGTTCAGTAAAAAAGGATTCTTCAGAAGAATCTAGTAGTGGTAAGATGAGCTTAACTTGTCTCACTCACTCACCATTTTGGACATATATCACCGTATTATTATATGGTAATGGGTCTGATGATAACGATAATAATCATGATGGTGATGATGAGGATGAGATGAGGCCGATGAGGAAACGATTTAATCATTCACACCATTTTGACAACTACCGACTACAATAACGGCTTAAATGCCTATATATATGAAAAACTATTGCATAGTAACTAAATATACTGGTAGCTTCAAGAGGCTTGCACTTTGCAAAACCTCCTTCCCATTTTCCTAACAAAATTTTCTTTTAATCTGATTAGGTACTTCTGGGTTTTCTTTCATTTATCATTTTACCCACCTCTGAACGAATTCGACTCGTGGATATTTGCATAAGACTTTCAGTCATCAAAACTTAAAAGTCGATTGTGGAGGAGGAGGCAAAATCAAAGCACAAACAAAGGAAAACATGTTCAAAGATGTGTTCATTAGTACCTTGTGTTTTTGCAGTGGCAATGTAGAAACAACGACAAATACATAATTCAGAAAATTCTTGAAAATGGTTTATTGAGACTTCGACCTTTTGAAATAAACTGTCTGTAGTAGTAATAACTATGAACGAACACTACCAAGTTATTTGGTAAATATTTAGTTGATGAGTCGTCCTTTTTGCATCCCTTCTGACAATGATATCTAAAAGACAGACTGCTATATTGAGTATTGAGCGTGTCTTGTCTTAAGTCATGTTCAATGATCGAGCAAGATAGGCATTCATAGTGTGTTTGAGATCGACAACTTGATGAATGAGATAGAATTCGCAATCAATTAGGTAAAGAATGAAATAGCAATGTACTGTTAATTGTCGTCGTGGGTGAGTAATTCAATAATAGGAATAATATTAAATAGTTGAGAACCCGTTGAAATTACCAGTAAATTACAGATACATAAATTTTTAGAGTTGTAAATGATTACAAAAATTACATGATTAAAATAAACATGCTTTATGCAATCAGTTTAATGGCGCACAGTTGTTCGTTGTTGGCATATTGCTTGTTTTAATGAAAATTTTAAGATAATATTTTTGGTGCTAAATCCAGAATTGGGATGTTGACTGTCGATTAACTGATTACCTGATAATAGCGTACGTATTTAAAAGTGTAGTATACACATTTTGAAAAATTTATACTTGTTGGGATGGATATTTTATTGAAATAGATAGATGGATAAATACCAGTGTGCTTTCAATGAGAACTATCTACTAGCCACTGCCGCCTCAAAAAGAGCAACATAACATAACAGACAAAAGTTGACAGGTGTACATAGTCACGAGAAGTTCCTACGCACTGTTGTCACTACTATATAATCATCATCAACAGCTACCATCATCTTCAAATTTTGTTTGTTTGTTATACACAGCGATTCTCTCTAGTTTCCTCTTTAACTAATCCAACGCAACCTTTTTAATAAGCAAATTACAGTATACTTTTTCTGCATCCCCCTTTAGTGGTGTGAAGATAACAATCGTTTTTGCGGTGCTGTTGATGCTGGTGATGATGAGATGTGGATGCATAATATTTGCAGTAAAAGATGCATGGTCTCGGCCAACATGACAATTCAAATTCAAGGACTCTCGATCCATGAAAGGCCTGTCTGAAGCGACTTATTCCCGGTTCTTGACCTTCTCAATCCTTCAATACTATCATCTTACAGATCAAGTCAATATTATATGCGTAATTATCTGCACAATTGAAAATGCATACTTGTGTGCATACTGTAAAACTTCTTTTTAACTTTTGTTCAGTCATACAACTCCTTGCATCTATATAACTTCCAAAACATAGGTACAGTCATTCATATATCTACTTATTTGTCATTGTGACAAATTGACAAAACTTTATTAATGGTCAGCTACTACTATGCTTGATTGCAATACCGTTTAATCAATCCAGAAATTATTTACATTAATTATTTGAAGAACACTAGTTCAAGTATACGAATGTAGGTGATATTTTATCATGTGTCGTAAAAGTAAAGTGTAAATGAAAAAAAAAGAATAATAACTTAATAGCACAACAAAAGGGAAGAGGACGGCCGCGACTCACAAATATATGTGTGTACATTTACAATTTACTATTTTTTTCTTGAGAATAACAAATGGAGTATGCTTGCTTTGTCAACCCAATTTTGATCAGTATCATCCTCATCTCATGTGCTATCATCATCACCATCTCGGAATCATTTAGCAAAGTTGATTTTTATTGCTCCATTCTTCCATTTCATTCACAGACAAAGACTCTTCCGCCCAAAACTACTCCATTCATTATTTGCAGAAGAGCAACAATATTTTTTATGCATTCACCAATTACTTTCCTGACTGGTTACAACAACAAACACTTGTCCTGTGATCATTTATATAAATCTATTTGCACTTTTGAACACACATAAATATATATTATTGTTATTATTATTTCGCTATTTTTTGTCAAATCCAATTAATGTGCTTGCCTTTAAAAGATGTATGTAAGTATGCAAAAAATAAGACATTATTCAGAAAGCATTATTTGTCTTTTGTCATTGCATCCCATACATATAAGGTTTAGTAGGAGTTGTATATTTATTATTATTCTTTATCGCACACACCGCACCTCCCCAACTTTGGCAACGTCTTTGCTTGAGTGAGTGATTATTGTGGTGAGCAAGTAGCTTGCCACTGCGTTTTCATGATGATCGTTTCTTACCAAATATGTCTCCCTCCTCGTCTTCTTCTCTTTTCCTTCTTTTTATCCGGTGAACTAGACAACAAAACCCTGTTTGCACTCTTTCTTCTTTTTTGTCCACTATTTGGTCATTTCAGGAAGAAATTTAGATAAACAAAAACAGGAGTTTTTCATGTTTTGCCAGGTGTTAATTTTTTTTTCTTCAGAGACAGTTGTCATTATTTTACAATCTTTGTTATTGTTTTTTTAAATCTCGGAGCAGAGAATTCATTATCTTTAGCTTTTGTATGAAAATACAACGCCATACAATATGTAAAAAACGTAAATTTGAGTACCTTTTCACCTGTCCTGCACAAAACCTACACACACTTCACCTGCAGCTGCATAAATTCCGACGAGTCTTTTTAAGGTAAACTATTTGATCTTGATACATGCTACAGATATTTAATGACCATGGACTATTTCACGGACATGTAGAGTTTATAACAAAATTTTTTCATAACGTAGTCAATCCCTTCGGAATGGCATGCAAGGATTTATATATTATTAGGCTTCTTCACAAACACTAAAGTATGAACAAACGCTGAGCTTCACTGTGAAGAATGGAAATATGTAAGTATTTACGTATATACGTATTTGCAAGATCCAAACCCATAAACACAATTTATTCAAAATCAAAAAATCGTGGGATTTCGAACTGGAACACTGAACTATATTGAAATCTTACGTGAGCTCTTTGCAATCGACTAAGGCTTAATCAATACTCAATTCTGATAGAAACAATACCACTATTGACGACAGACTGAAATTTCAGCAGTCGGATTGGTGCCACCACCAACAACAACAGCTAAATCGGGGAAATATATATTCCGCAAAGGTTGTTCGCCACACACATACACACTTTTCCTACGCCTGTTAAATCGTTTTACAGCAGAAGAAGTGTGTAATGAGTGCATAGATGATGATCTAATTAGATTATTATGCAAGCGCTGTTGTTGTTGACGATGATGTTCCACTAATCAGATAAGCTTAAGTCAATGGCGTCTCCCTTCCTCCAGGTTGATAGTATTGATCTGCTTCCCCCTACACACACTAGGATATGATCACAAATATACTCACTACCACCACCGTCACACTGCAAAAATTCTTTAGCGCTGTCGTCAGTCAAAACCTAGATGTTTAAAATAAAACCAGAAAAACTATTTCCCCTCTCCTACACGCACTCAATCTTTCCGTTTCAATTCCGTCGAACGAGACGAAGATCAATATATAAAAAATTACAGAATTGCTCAGCAGCAGGCTGTAGCGTTACAAACATTCCCAGGACAAAAAAATGCATTCCGATTATTTACAAGCCATGATGGTAAATAAATATGATATAGCTCATGAAATGTCATTTTTATAAACTGGATGTGGATGCTATTTATCATGTAAAAGTTCTTTGAAAGAAAGTGCTCTCATGAGACACACAAGACCTACTTTGTTATTCTCCTCATACATAATATTTTTTTGCAATTATCATTATAAAACATAGAATGAGCATGACTGTCAATTTTTGTATGACAGGTTGCACTTTCCGTATAATATTATGAAATAAATTAGCTCACTGTAAAAAATGAAAGAAACAGAGTTTTTATGCCAGAGTAAGAGTGTTATGCTGTGATTGATACTTATTTTGAAATTATAATCTATAATACATGCAAACTTTGCTGGGCTTAAGGCTTAACAGCTACTTTTTTGGGCTATTTACAATTTAATAAATTTGGCTGAAGTCAGACTATTTTTGAAAAAAGTGTCAAATGTATTAAAAAAGCTATACCATTTGAATAGTGATACGTTTATTACGACAAGCTTCACAAATCCACCGCCACTCCTTTCCCTTTCTCATGTTCTATTCTACGTATATGACGATGACGACGATTGGCTCTATTTCTTTAGCAACTTTTATGTGGAATAAGTATGCCATCATGTTTTACGATAAAAATAATATGTGTCAATCAGACATCGAGAAAATTGTAACAAGTTTAAAACTGTCCAGCCAGCCTTGCTATAGTGCTGTACTTGCAACTATTTATGTGTTTATGTAAGGCAGAAAAAGCATAAAAAACAAGAAGTATTACGTTTCGGCATTCATTGCTTTGTAAAAAGACATCACAGGACCTTTACCTGATTTTTTTATAATCCAACACCGATAAAAACGAAGACGTCGACCCAGCAATCACCATATAATAATGCTTTCAGACTGCTTGGTTACAAGAGACGGGATGATAATGGAAGCGATTCATCGTAAAATCAGCAATAAAAAGGTTGCATTTTGTCACACTTTCAGTATTTTAATCAAAACTTTGCCTTGACTTAAAAGCTCATCTCAGCAATTGGAGAGAGGGAAGGTACGACATGGTTTTTTAAAATCTCACAAAAAAGTTTATTGTAACTTTAAATATAATATTAAGATAAAAGAGAACAATAATTAATAACAATAATAATTACTATCGTAAAATAAGCTGCAAAAAGGTAAGAATTTTAGACTTAAAATTGTACAATAACTCATGTTTCTTAGAAAACAGAGGGAAGTGCCAAACTGCCAATAAGTAAGACAAGGGACAAGTAAGTGTTTACATATGTGTGATTACATAAATAAAAGTGAAAAAAGAAATAAAAGCGTTTGTATTTTGGTGTTATTTAAGATTTAGTCAAGAAAAATGTTGAGTTTGATGATGGTCCTATCATTCCAAATATACTCGCGAGTTTTAATCACATCATGTGGGATTCCAAGACCCACACACTCGGGATTATCGCCAACAACCGGCTTTATCCAATTAGAGCCTGAGCAGAGTTCTTTTGGATCCCACATTCTCGACTTCAAATCCTGAGCCCTGTTGGTAGCGTCCTCTTGATCAAGAACGTAAACTCGCATTTTCAGAGGAAATGGCCATTCCAAAGACTGATCATGGTCTCCCTTTGTGACGCCCACATGAAGAAACATGGTAGTGCTAGAGTACTTGGGTATTAACTTTATGTACATTCGATATCCTCCTGGGTAAATATAGAAGCTGTTAGAACGCAACACGCGTTGCTGATTCCAGTTTTTTAGTTTGTAGTTCATGCCCGTCACAATCCAGTAGAAGGAGAAAACCCGCTTGCCATTCTCAATGTGAACCGTGCTATTGTATTTCCCAATTTCTGCTGATCTAGGTCCCACGCGGCCGCTTTTCAAGTTGATATCTGATGCAATGGAGCCTCTATTTCTGGCAGTAGCTCCACTAGCACGGACACTACTGCTGCCACTGCTACTATGAGAATTGTCATTTAGCCGGCCTCGCACACTATACTCGGATGGGAGATTGTCCTCATCATCTCCGATTACCTCTTGAGCTCGGTGAGGAATTGCAGGGATGTAGGCAGGCGTGTAAGTGTTATCATCGTCAATAACCGTTGAGCCAACTCCAGGATTACGTGCCATTCCCTGTAACAATGTCATTGTTCTTCGGTGATTCCGCTTGATTTCCTGGTCTTGCTCAACAAGTTTGTCCTCCAAACTTAGCAACATTGACTTCAAAACGTTGAGTTGATCCCCGAGCTGGGTTTCCAGGTTGGAGAAACGGTCATCCATTTCAGCTTTGTAAGTTTTTATGAAAAGTAAATATGATAAACTTCCTCTGAGTAAACATCGCTTTATTACTACATAGAGCATTCTAATACCAATATTGTCACAAAGATTTAGTTTTTTGTCGGGCAAACAGTAAATAATGAAAAGAAAACAAAAAAAGAGAGTATTTTTACCTGGATTGCAAATACCCTTCAGAACTCGTGCGGCTGTGGCCTGGGCGGTAGCAACGAGTTGCTTGCTGGAAATTTTACAGGTGGAAACTTGAATATCCGTTGGCTCTCCATTATCCTGAGCATTTCGTATAAATTCGTCGATTTGTCCTTCAAACCATTGAGTGTTCCTTGCCACAGTCTTATTTTGTGTTTGTGCGGCAGTCCCTCCTATGATGCACACCATTAGCGACAGGAAATAAGCACAATATGAGGAAACCATAATGCTATTTTTCTCTCTGGTTTTGCCAGCGATTGGATATAGGCCACTCCAACCAAATCTCTCTGACAACTGTTAGTCTCTGCGTCAAAACTTTGATTGTCATCTCAACTGGTTGTGAAAAGCGGAATAGATTCCAAAAGAAAGGTCAACCACTGCTGTGAACATCTTTATTTTTCAAAATATCAGATAAACATATTACGTCATCTCTAATTCCTCGCAAAAGCATGATATTTTTATTTTTATACCATAACATTTATATGAGAATATTACCCGAGTCTCACTTGAATCATAAAAATAACTTGAAAGCGAGAAAAAAAGGAGCGACATATAGTGTATGTGCCGAAGTAGAATAAAGATTTAAGTACTAAACAGAAAACGGAAATATGAGTCATTGTATCGTCATGAGAAGTGAGAATTGCTACAATTCAAATCACTTTGACAAAGCAGATCGAAATAGCTTTATATCAAGTTCGTGAGAATTCGAGAAATCGTATTTGTTGATAAGAACAGACAGACGGACGACATGAAGTAGATTATAAGTTATAGCTTGCTGCTCAAACAATTTAATAAATGTTCGCGTATTCTCAAGTAAGTCAAAGCACCTATGAAAAGTTTTAGAACTTTTGCAAATGCAAGACATTGATCTTTGATCAAAACTTAAGTAGATAGCTACGGCGGAACCGAGTGTACAATGATATTATCTCAGCGGCCGCTCTTGTTGACACTTTCAGCATTAAAACAAGAAAGATCACGATTAAGTCACGTTGATAAGAAATAGCTCTGCCTGGTGAAACAGCATCGATACACATATCAAAATAAATTATAATGACGCCATTGTACCTATTGATTTTGTTCAAATGATGGCCATCTGGACTGCAAAAGAAATACATGCATTTCATAGGGATGGATCTTAGATGTGGGATGGATGGGCATTAGTACAAAATCTTATAAATAAGTACAAAAAATGCTAGACTGTTTAATGCAGGATCAGGGTAACTGTTTTTCAGCTTTGTTGTTCAAGAGCGCATTATGATTATAAGTATTGAAAAGATGTGCTTTTATTGATTTATATAGCTTTATGTTCATGCATACGTGTACTTCCAGGAAGTTTGCTTATTTTGTTATACGAGAATATGTGGCATGAATGTGCTGATCCTTTCATGCAAGTAAATTTATTGGAGCCAATGTACATCTTGATCCTTTACAAATCGTTCTTGAAAAGTATTCTTGGAGCTTCTGAAATCAAAACTTGTACTTGTCAAAATAGTTAACACTTATCCGTCTTTAACATGCATTATTATTAGGAAATCGACAGAAAACCAGCACCGCACAGTTAACAGTGGCATGATGCTATTTAAATCTTTTAAAACAGGTAAACGAATCAGCAAAGTTCGAGAACCCCAATGACGAGCGATACCACAAAAATATATCAATATTGTATTAGCATTGGATTATAAATTGATGTAATAGCAAAGGCAATGGATTATGTTTATGCTTTATAGCACGATTTTCGTGTGTCATCTCCATTCCAACAATTTTTCCATAGAAACTAAAAGTTCGGTTCCTTTAAACAATACTATAATATTATATTAAAACTTGGAATATGAACTCATACTGACAATGATACTGGATTGAGACGGGTGCATTGCCATCGCCCACTGTATCGTCGTGTTTCACGTTTTTAATATATGTAATCAAGAATAGCTACAAGCCATAAATGCAATAGGAAGAACGTGAACACTCTACGTGACACTTGCAACGGATGGAATTACCTATCAAGAATACGACGAATACGTAGGTACATAATACATGTCTCATTTAATGATGGAATATGAAATTATTCGTTTCATTGACCTTCATTTTTACGACAGATGAAAATCAAAGGAGTCATTTTACTTTCAGTTTCAATCTGCCTACGTAAAAATTCTTTTCGCAGTTGGTGCTCCATATTGCTATTATGCTATTAACTGTACTTACAAGCCGCTTATTGCTTACTTCTTGAATAGCTGTAAGCGTTTTATGCAGACACTCTTAGCAGAGCAATGGTGCGAAAAGTACAAAGCTCATTTATAAGAAATGTATTAATAATTATTTTTAATTGAATACATGGAAAACTGATTTAACTCAATATTTGACCCAGTTTAGGCAAGGTCGTGTATTTATGCCGTGGTCATCTTTTCTGATGAGCACATAAGATAGAAAGCAATTATATTAAGTGTTTATACATGTCTATTTTAAATTGAATGCAAATGTTATCAACACACACTTATATGAGCATTATAAACAGATTTAAGAAACGCTCATTTTCCCCCTACTTCGTATATTACATAAGCAACACTATCAAGTACGGCATATTATCTAACTAAAAATACAATACCAGCTAGTCAAAAACCACAGAGATATTAAATCTTTCGAATTATGCTTCACTTAGCATTTCATTTGCTAATTTCCATCAGCATGTTCAAGCAAAAATTTAACAAGTATGCAGTATGGATGTATGGAATACTGATAAACCAAAAAATTAACGAACAAAATTTATCATCTTGAAAAACTTGTTGTTAGTAATTGGAAAGCTCCTACCGAAAATAGTTCATTGTATTCATCCGTAACATCAAGGGTCAGTTGTAATATTAATTCAACTTCACGATGTGGCATCTACGTCACAAAATGACCTGCTTACTTATTGTACAAACATTCATTTCCTCTCACCTCAAATGCACATGATTGCTTTACATCGCGAATAGTAAGTAGTAATTAGTAATGTATGATTTTAATTGAAAGCATGGTTGTAATTAAATGCTTTAATTTTAGGAATTCGAAAATTTCAGTCTCGATTGGACAACACTGATTAAAATCTATATCAATTTCAAGCATTTTCTCGTTTATGTTAATATCTATTAAGCTTAAAGCTACTTAAAGCTTCTAAATTAATAATGTTATTTTTACAATTATTTAAAACAGCATATTGTAACTGATGATTAAGGCATGACTGACTGATGGTGAGTATAATTAATTGGGTTTAAAAAGAAAATGTGCAGTTCTACAACGTACATTATTTCCCTCACTCAAAAAGCTATTGTCACACGAAACTTTGAAACCTCAAATAAAAAGTGGTGACTTTCTACTACACAATGACATCAAAGAAACAGTTAACATAACAAAACAGTGTGCGAAAAAGGACAAAGGACGAAGTTAATATGTGAAAATGACATACGATACGAAACAACACCTTGTTGAATTGACCATGACGTACTGTAGCAAAGCGTTAGCTGTCTATTTAACCCTAAACAAATATCTATGTGTCAACTATTGACTATTTCTTGCAATATCTGTCAATTAGGAGTACACAGACTCCTCCATCAGTAGGATGTATCAGCGAGGACCTGGACCTTGCTTTCCAGTAAAGACTATAAGCATGCCCGCGTGAATAATATTTTAGTTATATAATAGGTGTATGTACACATTTTGGGGAAACACTTGACAAGCCCATAAATAAGCGAAGCCATGGAAAACCTAGAGTAAGCACACTTTGTCCTAGTGATATATGCACATTCTTCAGCGACATACATACTACTTTATTTACACCAACGGAAATATTATATTCCGGGCAAGTACGTATCAAAATCAGACATACATAAAATTAAATATAAAAGACAAGAACGGATGAAGATGACGATTGGGATAAGAATATATCGTAAAAGAACAAAGAATAAAATAGAGAGCTCCTTGTAGTATTTTACTCCAACTTTCACACTCCTACAACTACTATTTCACTGCTACCAAGTACTTCAGTGGCACTACCATCACCACCACCACTAAGCCTTAATATCTGATACTTTCCCCTGGTTTTACTACGACAGCCACTACTATGAAAATACGAGAAAATCCATTCTATTTCTCCTCTCTCTCTACCCAAAACATATACATGCCAGTCGGTTTGTTCTTCTTCTACACAAATATGGGGAAAGTACAAGTATGTAATCGTAGTCGTAGTAAAAATATCGATCGGGAGCCATGCGCGGACCATTTGCGCGCTGTTATGCAAGTATTTTATAATATTTATCCTATATATATGTCTAAAAGAACTTTCTATACTAAACTTTGATGCATGTACATCAGATTGCATTTGGAAAACGTAAACGTGTATTAGTTTCATATTATTATTTACCTTATGATAAAAAACCACATGAGAACTTTACTTACTCCGATTCACTGATTAATATTTAGAAAAAGCACTGTTGACAGGCTTCTATTCACTAGTACTTCATTGTATACATAAAAACTACTGGATTCTTCATTATGTAACAATATATAATATAATTTACACGCTATATTGGAAAACTAAAGAGATAGTACAACTTTCACTACTGCTTCCGCTATCATCATCTACAAAAACCCTACCACTACCTTCTTTCTTTACGATAAGAGCAAGCCATAAAAGTTAGTGTCCTTGTTTCATCAACAGAAATATCATCATCGTAATTATACACTTTACTATGTTTATTCCAGTTTGTTACTATTATTGTTTGCAGTTCCATTGAATTTGCTAAAAAGTTTCAAATATTTGTACGGAATCAAATGCTTTAGAATAGTAAAGAATACAAAGTGTTATACCAGTTGTTCATTTATTGAAAGATCAAAAAACCCAGTAAACTGTGCAAAAGTGCTGATCCGAAGAAAACGCATTAATTCGTTATACCTGTCAAAACTTGCCAGAAAAGGCCTCATTAGTGAGTGATTCTGTGTGTTTTTCTGTAATTGTGAAAAAGTTGTGTGCAATTCAACTAATTATTGAATAAAATTTCAATCTTTTCGTAGTGGCTATATGTTGAAAATCTATCAAGAAGATCTGTTTGTAATAAACTCCATAGAATCAAACAGTTGTTGCCATTTTAGTATTGTGGGAAATTCGTCCAAAGCTATTATGGTAAGTTGGCAGGAAGAGGGAAAAACTTTATTCTTGAAATTTAATTCGAAATTTAACTTTTGTATGACCAACTGGTTGTATTGTATTCATATACATGTCATTGCCTTATTCTTAGAATTAATCTAAGTTAATATTTTAAAGCTTTTTGCATTTTTACTAAAGTTAAGCTTAGTAATTCACAAGATTTTACCATTTAGTTACGTCTTTCAAATAATAATACCCGTGTGACACTGGCAAATGCGTTTTCAGCACGCGTGTTTATTGTATAAAACACCATTATCAATTATATCACTTTACAATGTGGTCACATGTTCAAAACTACCTACAGAAGATCTCAGTGGACTTAACAGTCTGTGAAATGCATTGAAGCAGTTGAAATTTCATTCATATGTATTTGGGAGATGAACATGCTAAAGTACGAAATTGCATGCGCACAAAAAGTTTTCAGTTTTCGGTAAAGTATTGAGCTTCACATTTCTCTTGCCGAAAGGAAACAATATAGTTAGATGATGAATTTTAAAATTATTAGAACTAAGGTGAACCCTTGGTGTTGTAATATGCATCTTTCTTCTGTACTTATGCCTATAAAATCGCAATCTTAAAGATATTTATAAATATAAGACATTGACCTCTTACCCGAAATAAAAATGTTTTATGTTTTGAGCTTATCTGTATACATGTTTCACATGATTTTATTTTCTTCCGTATTTAAAAAGGTTAAGTTCAAACTTTGATTAAGAAAAATGGCCGATATATTCATGTTTTTGTAATGACAGTTGGAAGATATTAATTTATATTTCAAATGTAAATAATTTTTGAAGACATCTCCCTTTTTATTCCAATCGGTTTATTAATGTTATTTCCTGGAATCTTCATAATAACTTCTGTGTAAAATGTAGAGTGCAAAACCTCGAATATGATAACTCATTATGAAATGCAATGAAAATACTTTTTCCTCGTCAACAAAATAACCAAAACATACGTTTTACAACAAAACTCCTTTTTTCAATGTAAATATCTTCTTTTACTGATAACGAAATCTAATATATGGACGAATGACGGATGTCGGTAACGCTGGAAGATAATTTGGCGTATGATCTAGTAGCAAAATTTTAATTACATTAGGACCTCTTATCAATGAGGCAGTAAAAGTGCTTTCCTATGTAAAAAGCATTTGACCTTTTCTATGCCCTTTCCCTGGGAATGCAGATTATATACAAACGGACAGACACGACAAAAGTATTAAGGCAGTAAGGCTAACTAATAAATTTGAAACTTAATATGGGAAGTATCATATTAATTTATGAAGAAGCTTAATTAAAACATCGATAAGGTAGAATAGGAATCTAGGAATAGGAATCCGTTGAGTGTAGGGTTTAGACTCGCAAACATATAACACGCAAGCCAAAGTGTCGCAAATAAAATCTCGCAAGGGCCAAGGACCGGATTGTGCGGACCCAGCGGACCAGCGCCAGAGCCGATAGAGATAATCCTTTGCTCGTTTCTTTTGTTTAAATATAACAAAGCAAAGGGTAGAGAACTAACAGGTACATGAGTGGACAGCGCCGACCTTAGAGATAGAAGTGGACAGTGCAGACTCAATCTAACTGATTGCATGAAAAGCAGGCTTCTACTCCAGGGTACTCAAAACTCACTCCCCGGGACTCCAAAATTTGAATCACTCCCTGAGACGCAATTTTCAAGAACTCACTCTCCAGGACGCAACCCTGTACACTTGACAAGTTTAACTTTGCTGGCCTTCGGCCAGCGGATTTTTAGATAGAGGATACAGTTTTCCGGTACTAGCA